>OY720443.1:52179530-52242548 GCA_963082915.1 Dolichopus griseipennis | reverse complement strand
TTTAATAGATTGACTTTTTTTTAAAATAAAAAAATAATATTTTTTTTTTTAGTTAGGTAAGGTTATTTTATTTGGCATAATAAAGAGTCATTCGAAATTTAATTTAAAAAATTTTTAAACTCTGTATTTTAGATATTTTATTGTAGGTAACATTAGCTTTGACAGTTTGATTGTCAATTTGACATTTTCTAATTGGAATGACAAAAAGTGTCATTCGAAATTTATTTTAAAAATTTAAAAACCCTGTATTTAAGAAATTTGATTGTAACTCTAGTTTTGACAATTTGATTGTCAATTTGACATTTTTTATTTGAAATCGCAAAAATTGTCATTCGAAATTAATATTCTAAAAATTTTTTACTCTGTATTTTAGAAATTTTATTTTTTTTTTAACAGTAGTTTTGACAGCTTAAACGTCAATTTGACATTTTCTATTTTGGCAAAAAGTGTCATTCGAAATAAGTTTTTTAACCATTATTATCCATTTTTTGTGTTTTAGAAATTTTATTCTAGAAATAGTTTTGACAACTTAAACGTCAATTTGAAATTTTTTTAACTGTCAAACTGAAATTTTTGTAATATTTGATAAGTTTCATTAATTTAGTTTTATATGAAACATTTTTGTTGTTATGAATGTAACTTATCATTGTAAAATTTTTAAAGCTAAACTGATTAATTTGAGAATTGTTTTATTGTATGATCAAGACCATATTTTTTAAAGAACACTCTATAGAATATTTTGATGCTCTTTTTGGAATATTCAAATGAAAGTGTTGTAACAGTTATAAATAAATAAAATCTTAAAGTTTTTATTAATTTTGTGATATATTGTTCATATTAAAAAAGTTTTTGGTAAGCTTAAGAACATAAGAAAACATTAATTTAAATTGAAATTTTAATTAAAGTTTGCCGATAGATGTATAAAAGAAGACATTTAGGTTGGGAAGAATGAATTTAATGGAAATAACAAATTTCCGACACCACACAATTAGAATTTCCTCAACTTATGTAAAATCCTTAGAAATATATGACAGTTAGTTGCATCTTTTAAAGAATTCTAGCGCATTAATAAATGACTTTTAAACATGCAAGGGTCACTCCCTAATAAAACCAGCAACAAAAAATGTAATGCTTAGGGTGTTAGAGTGGTACCACAAAGAGAATGAAATAAGTATGAAAAAAATTAGCAATGTTAGTAAGCAGAGCTTTAATTTTAGGATCGCAAACTTTTGCAATTCAACAGTTTAATTTTTGAGTACCAGAATAACTACAAACTTGAAAACAATCACATTATCTTAGTGTTATCTTCGACACATTTAATTAAAGAATATATCCTTCAATTTATGATTTTAATTATTTATTTAATTTTTTTTTTTTAAATTAATCAATTTATCTATGACTTCTAAAAAACAAAAATTCAAATTGCATAAATTAATTTAAATAAAATAGAATTTATGGTGGATTTCCATAACGAAATCAAAAATCTATATTATTAGGTGCAGTATAATATTCGTGTGTTACTATTTCATCAAAATGTTCCGTCTTTTGTTCTTAAAAGAAGTAAATTTCCATATTTTAATTTATTTATTTGTTTATTTTTTTTTTAATAAATGTGATTTCTTATTTTGATTAAATTGTTTTGCATTTTTTAAAACAACAATGAAAAATGTTTTAATAAAATCATCTGTATAATGGATCCGAGGAATTGTGAGCTGCTAATATCATATTATTTGACTTTAGGATATAATAATTTTTTTCAATATTTATTTATTTTTAATATTTTCATTAATAATTCTTTTTTTTTTTGGAACATGTTCCGAAAAGTTAAATTGACGAATTGGCATTAAATTAAAATCTGACCGGAAAGTAGGTGGCGTCAAAAAAACCATAGTCGTTATGACAACATTTTCTGTAAATTAGGTGGAGGACGATTATGAGGCTTCTTTACATTTTTTGACACTATTATTAGAATTTTTTTGCAATTTCTGTTAAATCTTGATAAACGTCAGGTTTGGAAAACATAAGAAGGTATAACCCGACAGAGGAAACACTATTGGAAATGGGAAAGCTTCAAGTCCTCAAAAGAGTTAATAAATCCTAAAACTATAGCAGAAATTTAGAATTCTTCTTATCGTTTTCTATCCGAAATCCAAAACCATGATCCTGAGGAAGCAGCACAGGTTAATCCAACTCTTCTGAAACTAATTCCACATCTCTGAAATTAATCCCACTCTCCTTAGGTTATTCCCACTCTGAAAGAAGATAGTTTTGGTTAGATATAAAATTATAAAATATAAAAGGATTTTGGATATTTATGTGCTTTTTGAAGTTTCCAATTTGCATCGGAGAAAAAATAATAAATGTTTAATTTTCTGGAACCATACTTCGAGGGTTTAAGATTTTTTTTTCAAAATAACAAATGTTATAGAAGATATTAACTTTAAAATATGAATGATTTCACATAGAGCCACAGAAGTCTACGTGGGTTGGGTTAAGCGTGGCTTTTACATAAAAGCTTTCAAAATAATTTTCTATAAAACCAACAAGTGAAGTACAATTTATTAAGATTGTTAATGCATCGTTCTTCACATAACTATATGAATTCCCTAAAAAGTATCTTGAACACCGCGGCAAACCAAAGAATATAATACAACCTGTGAATTAAAGCTACGTACCTACAATATAAACGGAACTCCATGGCATTAGACATACAGAGAGCGCGCCAGCTATTTTTGAGAAAAAATGTCAAACATGTTGGTTTTCATATAAGTGGTCCCATATAGGAGACCGACAAATGTGCGCCAAATTATCTGACCTATTGCTCGCACTGAATCATTAACTCGCTGTCTGCATGTTTGAGGCGTAAAACAGTTTAAGAATTAATGGGTGTTTCATTTTCTTTCGTTAGTGGAACGCTGATACCCTTGCACTTCATTTCATACATAAATATAATATTAAATAATTCAAATAATAATTCGCCACTTGATTCGGCCCTTGTTTCTTATATTATTTTTCTCTTTTAATTTCTATTACATTAAAAATTATTTTATAACCTGTTACTTATTCACTATTTTGTCTTCTATATGCACTTTTTAAAAGCACTATTCTTATCAGTAAAATAATAGTAATAATTATCATCATCATTGTCATCATTGCCAACATAATCATCATCATCATTCTAGTAGAAGAATATTTTTTTTTTTAAAGAATGAAAATAATAATAGTGGAAAACGCGATAGACGGCGGCGTGTTGAAGGCGTTGATTTCGTCAGATTTATTTTTTTTTTTGTTTTATTTTTTTATTTAAAAACCAACAAGTCTGCAATTTCAAAGTATAGAGTGCAACAAAACAAAACTAAATATTATAATCTGTACAATGTTTATTTTTGTTGCGCTTCTGTGTTTGGGTGTTTTTGGTTTTTTTTTTGTTTGTTGTTATGATCTTGATGTTGATGGTAATAATGATGGTCTACATTTAAGTTTATGCAATTTATTGTTGAAGGTATTGTTTTATTATGCAAAATAAGTTTTTTTTTGTTATTTGCTGAATTTGTTGCAATTATTGTTTTGATTCTTGGTTATGTGGTAGCAAAAAAGAATTGCACGAAATTCAATTTTTAATTTTTTTAGCTTTTTATTTCTTTACTTGAATTGAACATTTATTATTATATGGTTTAATATGAAATTTAGGATCTTCATTAGAAATTGGATATAGGATGTATAAAAATTACAGTTGTAATAAAGTTGCCTAAAGTTCTTGAAGCGAAGAGTATATTTGAAACTTGCTTTTGATCAACTGCTGACCTCTTTATTTTCAATATTATTGAATTTTGCAATATTATACTGAGGATGCGTTTCATATACCTCAATGTCAATTACTAATTTTAGGGCTAAATGCCTTTTACAGAATGTTTTCATATGTGGATATGTGAGATTCATAGTAAGAAGAAATTTTATAGTTGGTACAAAAACGGGACTATAATAATATAAAAATACAATCGAATTGAAAACATAGACAAGTGAAATATAGGCAAATAAAATACAGTCAAAATAAGTACAGACGTATGATAGTAACCCTTATACTGAGACTGGACGCTGGAGAATTTTCTAATTTTAAACCTGTTTAAGTTTCTTAGATTATCTGAACAAGGACGTAATGGTAAAGACGTAAAAATAGCAACAACTATTCCTGTTTTATGTATATCTTGTAGGGACCAACACCTGTTCTAAAAAAATTAAACAACTTATGCCTCCATCCAAGATTTTTCAACGGGAAACAAGGAGAGCAACATATGCTCATCCTTATACAGTTGAACTAGGCAGATGGCGTAACACGGCTTATGCTAATTCGTTTGTCTTGAGCTCATCACGATTATGGAACCATTTTCCACCAAATGTGTTCCCCAAAGTTGATAATGTATATATGTTCAACTTAACCAATTTAAGAAGAACTTTAACATCTTTCTTCTAAATATCCCATCCAATATTCCCAATCCCCCATAATCCAGAATTTCTTCTTAAAGTTTGGTTCAAAAAGGGTATAGTTTTGGAGTTTTATAATCACATACTACCCAAAGAAACACCGCACAGTTTCACAGTGGCTATCGAGCTTTCCATTCCCTCGTAAAAAAAAAATATATATTATATCGTAATATAAGATAAGATTTAATATAAATAATATGTAATTAGCTCTTGTGTAGGATAAAAGATGGCGCATAAAATTAACATTTTGTGTACTCATAATCTTATACAATAGCTACAGCGGGAGTAATCAACGGCTTAATGAATAAATAAACTGAAGCCTAGTCTAAATAGACTTGGTAAATGTCCTATACTCCTTAGGAATATCAAAAAAAAAAAGCTTCTTATGGTACAATTCGGAAGGACAAAATCTTTGTTATGCTTGTAAATTTATAAAAGAGACGGATACGCGGTTTTATTTGAGCAACTTAACTTCTTCAATTCTATTACAACAATGCTATATGAAGTTTCTAATATTTATTTCTTCTTTATTTCTTTTTGTTTTTTCTTGAATTTTTTTTTTGTTTTTTATTACTTTTTAAACTCAGCTGTTAAGTTCAAACTTAATATTGTTTACTTTATTACACTAATATTATATTATTATCATGGCAAGTGCATCATCACATTTTTTTTTTTTTTTTATGTCTTATATATAGTGAAAGAAAATAAGAATATACCATAATATCAAAAAACCACGTAATTTCTGCAGTATGCCACTGGTATTGCTGTAATATGATGGTTGGGTAAGAAACAAAAACAATAATTACTACATAAAAAAATAAAACAATAAACTAAACACAAAATTCTTGCGCAAAATGCCCAATGGGTGATCTACCAAGAATCGTATCGAAAGATGATGACGACGACGACGACAACAAACGACGTCTACGATGAAAACTTTAAAGAATGAATAGAATAAAAAAACGCAAAAAATACTTAAAACAAGTAAAGCAACAGTCAGTCGGTGCAACCGACTTAGAAATACCCTACACCTATTTGGTTCAAATTTAAGGACATATCCATAAGTCATTTTAACACCATAAAAGCTGTTATTAATTTGATCGTAAGACATAGCTAACCAAATTAACTTTATAATACTAAAAACATTTTCTAATTACACTATCTATTAAAAAATATTACAAATTCTTACCAATTTATCTATTTAAAAATATTAAAAAACAAACAAACTTGAAATAAATGAAAATATATTTATTCCAATTCAATTACAAAATGAAAAAATTCTAATTATTAAATTTTGTGATAAAAAGATAATCAAAGCATAATATATTTAATAATCCAAATTTTTAAAAATTGCAATTATTTTAAATGGTTAGTTTATATACCTAATAGAAAAGCTTATAAACGCAAAATATGCAATAAATGTATTTCTAAAATACAATTACAAATTTACACCTTTTCATATGATTCATTTATATATAAAAATAAATTTTACATAAATGCAGCAAGTACCTTTGAACATAACTGAACCACTACAATTAAGTCTAAATTTCGGGGACACATAGGAAATAGGAAATATATTCTTTGGCTTCGAAATTAAACTTGACCAGAACCAATTCCCATGGTACTTTCATTACTAGTAACCTAGTGTTAAATTTCATCAAAATACCGGCATTATTTTTTGAGTTATGCTGTTTTTAAGATATATGTTTGCTAGTCCTTGAACTTTTCAAGGGTTCCAGAACCCGAAACCATGGTACGATTTCGCCCATATGCAGTCCCTTCATACTTTCAATACTAGTTAACCCTTGTACACAATTGGAACGTTCTATCTTAATTTTAAGTTAATAGTTTTAATAATTTCGATGATAAGCTTTTACACATTGGGGAGGCCTAAGAGAGGTTCTGAACCACCACTCCAATTGATCCCAAATTAGTGGGGCACTAGTTAACCCTTGTACACAATTGGAACGTTCTATCTTAATTTTAAGTTAATAGTTTTAATAATTTCGATGATAAGCTTTTACACATTGGGGAGGCCTAAGAGAGGTTCTGAACCACCACTCCAATTGATCCCAAATTAGTGGGGCACGCAAGAAATAGTAAAGAACACCCTGGGCCAAATTTGAAGCTTCTACATTTGTTTCAAGTTACTATATTTATTAATTTCGAAAATATGCTTTAAGGTCTTCGGAACTGAGTGGTTATTCCCCTACACACTACTCCAATGGGGCCCAAATTTCAAAGACACCTACGAAATAGGAATGGATACCCTGATACCAAATTTGGAGGTTCAATCTTTATTGGTTTCGGAATTATGCTAGTTTGGCCTAAATTCGATCAAAAAGTTCTAAGTTCCGAACCCATTGTCCAATCCTCACCGTACGTAATCACCGCCGTTGTTTCATTACCAATACCCTACAGCACAAATTTCATGAAGATAGCCTCATTAGTTGTTGAGTTATCGTGAATTTTTATAAATGTTCGTTAGCCCTGACACCGACTAAGAGGTCCGGAATCCGAACCGTTGGGCTGATTTCGCCCTTATATAGTACGCGCTATACTTATAGTACTAGTTAACCCTTGTACACAATTTAAACGGTCTATCTTAATTTTAAGTAACTATTTTTAGTAATTTCGATTATAAGCTTTTAAAACTTGGGAGGTCTGAGAGGGGTACAGAACCACCACTGCAATTGATCCCAAATTAGGGGAACCCGCAAGAGATAGTAAAGAACATCCTTGTGGCAAATTGGAAGCTTCTACATTTGTTCAAGTTGTTATCTTTATTAATTTTAAAGATATGCTTTAAGATCTTCGGAAATGTGTGGCTGGTCCCCGACCCACTACTCCAATGGGGCCCAAATTCACAAGACACTTAGGAAATAGGATGGGACACCCTGATACTAAATTTGGAGGTTCTATCTTCATTGGTGTCGGAATTATGCTCGTTTGGCCTAAATTCGATCAAAAAGTTCTAGGTTCCGAACCCATGGTCCAATCCCGACCTTACGCAATTCCCGAAGTAGTTTCATTACTAGTAACCTACAGCACAAATTTGATGAAGATAGCGTCATTGGTTGTTGAGTTATTGTGATTTCTTATATATGTTCGTTAGCCCTTCGATCGATTAAAAGGTCCAGAATCCGAACCCATGGGCCGATTTCGCCCATATGCAATCCCCGCCGTACTTTCAGTCCTAGTAACCTACAGTTAAAATTTCATCAAGATAGCTCCATTATTTTTTGAGTTATCGTGCCTACGGAAGGACGGACGGACGGACGGACGGACGGACATGGCTATATCGACTAAGGCGGTCACGCTGATCACAAATATATATACTTTTCCACATCTAGCTCGCTTCCTTTAGGTGGTTACAAACACCATACCAAAGTTAATATACCCCTTTACCTATTCTATAGGTGTAGGGTATAAAAAATATACAAAAACAAAACGATTTAATGATTTTCACATATTATAGTCAAAGTGTTTTTTCTAGCCCTACAGGTTTATTTTTCGTGAGATTTTATTGAATTGATTAGAACTTTTCGTTTTTTTTTCGTTATATTTGCTTTTTTTTTTCTCCAGTTGCCAGTTGCAAGTTAGAAGCGATTTTTTTTTATTTTATGTTGCATTTGTTGCAACTGTAAGTTAAGTAATAAAAAATAATAATAATAATATTTTTGGTGGTTCAATTTTTTTTAAATATTAGTTAAATCGAATCAATTGCTTACTATTTTTTTCAAATTCTTATAATCTGTTCCTCTTTTAATGTAAAAGAACGTTGCATATTGCATATTGGTGAACACATTGTTGATAAATAATTTTGTAACATGGTAGCAATGACAAGTTGCTTAATATTTATAGTATTTTATGATTACAAAAAAAAAAAACAAAACGTAAGTAAATGAAGGTAAATTATGTATTATGTGTTTTTGTATAATAATTTTATGTAATTTTTATTGTTGTGTACTTTAAAACTGATTTATTCTAATATTAATACAATTTTATGATAATTTTTTTTTTCAAACATTTTAATGTCAATACACAAATCAAATATTACATATAGATGATGCACCTACAATAATCCATAAAAGTAATAAAAAAAATATTTTTTGTTACATTTTATACCTCACACACTAGAAAAACAACAACAAAAAATGATATCAGGATATTCTCATAATTTTTGTTTTTTTTTTTTTTTTTTTTAATATTAAAAATCAAAACATCACCCCCTTTTATTAATGTACAGGAAAAATTAAATTAAAACAAAAACTATGGTATATTCTAAAAACTATATAATAAAATTGGCGCCATCTATAATTTGGTTTTTGTTTTTTTTTTATTGTAGTTTTATGTAATTCACAAACGTGATTCTCATTAAAACATTGACGTCATAATGAGAACTACAAAAAAAAAAAAGCGCGACATTTACTCTAGAATAATTTTTGTGTTCAATATTATAAGAATGATTAAATTAAAAAAAAAAAAAAGTAAAGTAATGAAACAACAATTAAGTCGATGCAACTCGATTTTGTAATACCCTAAACCTGAAATTTGTAATTTAAATTTAAAATTTAGAAATAATTTTATATGAGAATAAAATGGGTTGGGTCTGAAATTTCGGTTTAGTAAATCTTGTTTTCACAAAATCACGTTTTAGAAAATCTCGTTTAGAAAAACTCGTTTTTAGAAAATCTCATTTTAAAAAATCTTGTTTTTATATTTTATATATTTCCCTTTTTTTTCCCCTTTAATTCTGGTTTTGTATCGACCTCAAAAATCCTTAAAAACCAGATTTTTCAATTAAAAACTAGATTTTCCAATTAAAAACAAGATTTTTTTATTAAGCGAGATTTTTCAATTAAAAAGGAGATTTTCTAAAACGAAATTTTCTAAAAACGAGATTTTCTAAAAACTAGATTAAAAAAAAAAGATTTACCAAACCGATGTTGTAAAAATTACCGATGTTGTAAAAAAATGTTGTAAAAATTTGAATTCACACTACGAAAATTTGACGTTTTAATAAAAAAGTTTTGCTTGACGTTTTTGTTTGTTTATAAAAAAAATTTTATTAACAACTCATAAAAGATTCTTAAAAGATAAAATAAAATATTTGTAATTTAATGAAAATGATAAAAACATCATTCAAGACAATGACAAGTCCTTCAAAGGATATGAAGATCAAAAAAAAACTTTAAAAAATCGGAATAAAATCGATTATAACAAAAAAATTTAAGTAATTCTAGAAAAAATACATGTTATACTGAATAACTATAGTTATTATTATCATATTATACTTGACAGCTTTTTTTCATACAACATTTCTACTTATAGAGCATTATAACAATTATATAACAAGTTAACGCTGATAACATGTTATAGACCCGTAGTGTGAATGGGATATAAAATAAAAACATAAGTTGTTAATAGCTTTGTAAAACATCTCTGTAATTTTTTGTTTTGTTCTGAGAGGGGGTGACAGTTACATGAACCTCCACTTCAATTTATCTCGGATTTCAAGAACACTAAGGAAACAAGGACAGGCTATCCTTTATCAATTTCTAAGAGATGTATACTAGTTAGAGCTAGGGAGCCATGTAGCAGTTATCCGAACTACTATTTTAATTCCTCTCAAATTTTGGAAATATAAAGCAAATCAAAACAGAACACTCTTGTACCAAATTTGAAGTTTCTATCTTTATAAATTTTGAATATATGCTTATTATGTCTTGTGAGGTATGCGGCAGATACACGAATCACTATTTTCATTACTCTCAAATTTCAAAAATATAAAACTAAGCAGACAAAACGTTTTTGTACAAAATTTTAAGCTTCGAATGTATGCTTGCCCCTAGTTCATTCAGAAGCTTAAAAAATCCGAACCTATGGTTCGATTTCGCCAATTAACAATCTCCACCTGACTTTCATCCTAATTTATCTACAAATATATAAAATATTTTGAGCTATCCTGTATTCAGACGGGCGGAGGAACGGACGAGCTGACATCACAAAACTCAGGAGGATCCAAAATTATATACACTTTTCCTTATCTAGCTTGCATCCTTTTACTTGGTTACAAACACCGTACCAAAGTTAATATTAAGGTGTTGGGTACAAAAATTAAAAAAATTCAAAATTAAAAAAACAAATCAACAAATAAAAATGTTAAAATTCAATTTTCAATTTAGATTTTCAGTTCATATCACCATATTATGTGGGATATTAAAAACATTGGTATAGCATGACATTGCATTGCATTAAATACATATAGAATTAAAGTTTAACATTAAAAATTAATTTGTATACTACATGTTTGTATTACTGTGTTTTAAGAATTAAACACATATTCTTTAAGTATTTGAATATACATACATATTTTATTATATATGTGGATATATGCACAATTTGAATTTAATTTAATGTTTTGTAATCTGTTCGTGCCTTAAAGTAATAAAATTCAAATTATCCTTTCATTTCATTATTTTTTTTTTTTCATCCTGTTTTTTTATTCACTTATACCTATACTTTGCATTCTTTAATTTGATTTGGCTACTCTTCTATTTCGTTTTTTTGTATTTTTTAGAACAACGGAATCAATATTGTGCATTTTGTACATATCATTATTATACCATATGATGATTTCTTATAATGAATATCAGTGTATGTCGTAATTAAGTAGCAATCAATTGAAGTTAATGAATACAAAAATGGTGATGAAATCTGGTAAATTTTTTTTTCAGAATTAAAACTTATATTTTTTTACTTTGTATAGAATAATTTTGTAACAATATTTTAATATTAAAATGTATGTAAGTATAGATTTAAATTTCTAATATTCAACTTTTTTGCTGATAAAACTGTTGGTGGTACCGTGTTTTCAAAGCAGAAGAAAACTGAAATTATACTCTAATTATTCTAATTGAATTTTGATGAGGTTAAATGATAATTTGATTTTGATTTTAAATATTTTATATTAAATTGATACCAGTTTTAATAATTTGACTGTCAACTTATTCTGTTACCACAATTACTTCAGTCACACAACTGTCATTTGACATAAATTAAACTTTGTAATTCTAACTAGTATATAAATAGGTATTTTTAGATATTTATGAAATCTTTACAAAAATGTCTAACGCGTGAGAACGACTAATTGCACAAAAAAAAAAAATTTAAAAATTAAAATTAAAAACTAAAAAATTTTCATTAGAAAATATTTTTTTATCGATTAAATAAAAATTAAAACATATAATTCAACCGAAGACATTTCTATTGTGAATTAATTAAGTTGATGTAAATGTCAATTTGACAGCTTAAAAATAAATCGATTTAATAACAAACAAAGGATGGAAAAAATTGTACTGCGAGTTTGACACATTTTCGTTTTAGTACATTTCCAAAAAAAAATTGTCAAAAATGTGCTTTTATAGATGCACGCTGTCCGTCTCTCTGTCCATATGTTTAAAAAGCTTTTAAATAGTTGGAAATAAAGAAAAGAATGTTTAACATAATATACGTTCAGGTTATTTAATAAGTATTTGTGTGTAAAAAATTCTAACTTTTTTCTATAGCACCTCCCATTACGAAACTGCAGAGGCCCCAAAGTGCGAAAGAGTTACATTTTATTTACATTTAAATTAATCCAACGAAAACTCTATAGGGTATATTTTCAATTTGAAAGATTTGTATAGTATCACCCTCTGTTTACGTGCTGGTAGGTGGTCAAAATCTTAAAATTTGCGATTTTTAAGATCCTATATCCTTTGTGATTTTTCCGAAGTTGCTGTAAGCTCTTATAAACTATAGTTATCAATATACTTTTTCTCGAAACTATTATGGAATACCTATTGGTTAAATTTGAAAATACATATGTTTTTTTTTAATCGTTGGATATTTTCATTATTGTTTACAACTGATTTATTAAATGATGCGGGGTCAGAACTCCCAGGGTCATAGGTCCCTAAAGGAGCCATAACTCCCTAAGGGACTTATGACCCTGGGAGTTTTGTTTCAGCGTGGCGTGCTTATACAGTTCTCAGCTGAGAGCTTATCGGTAATATAAAAACAAATATTAATTTTAATAATATAATATCAGTAATGGGTACACATTTTGGGGTTAGATTCGAAATCAGAGTATTTTTCCAAAATTAAGAAAACAACAATAATTTTACATTTAAACTACATTTTGAAAGGCTATTTTGAAAAAAAGGTAATCCTGATTTTGTAACCAAAGTCTCGCATACATGAATTCATAAATACTCTGGAAAAGGGTCAACTTTGATTTTTTAACCAAATATGCTTCCTAATATAGTTTCTCGCATAGATAAATATATAAAAGTCCCTAAGAGACTTATGACCCTGGAAGTTCTGACTCTGCACCTATTAAATGCTGCTTCCTAAAGAGAGCCGTATTTGAAGTTCTTGTTTAGTACCGCTAACTTCAACACAATAAAACTCAAACATAATATTTTAGGAACTCTGTATTAAGAATACTTTACAAAATCAATTTTTTAACTTCTCTGTTAAAATTCTCAAAGAATTCGTAAATTTCATAAAAGGTTTTCATTCTTCAACATCAAATTGAGGTGAAATTATCATGAAAAGAAGAATTAAAAAAAAACAACAACAAAATTAAAAATACCTATACTGAAAGGTAATTCACCTGATTCACTAAATAAAGTCTACAGTTAAATTTCAATTTAAAAACATTAAATTAACATGATTATGAAATCAGAATATCAGTTTAAAATATCTATAAAATTGAATAATATGTTATTCTTCTACATATATGGGATACTAAAATTATGTTAAGTTCTTTATGTACATCCGGTCTTTTTTAATTTGTTTTTTTTTTTTTTGTTTTTTTGTTATTTATTTATTTTTGGCTAAAAAATAAACAACAAATCTTCAGTTATACTCAAACTTATTATTCAGAACATTTATTCAGCAAAAAGGAAGTGCTTTATTTTAAACGTAATAATAACAAAAAAATAATTCTTAAAATGTCCACCGATCCGAAATTATAAAATAAAATATTTAAAGTTACATTAAAAATGTTGATAGAATTTTAATTAGAATTTTAAATAAATAAAATTTAATTTTTTTTTTATTGTTATTATTATAATTTTTATTAAAAAGTACTTTAGATTTTTTTTTATGTATCTTTCAGATACAAACATTTTCATTAGTGTGGAGTATTTCTGTGGGAATCGCATATGAAAAAGTCGTTAATGGGAGGTTTTAAGAGAAAGGATATAAAATAAAAATGTCAATAAACAGTTAAAATGTTTAGAAAAAAATAAAAGGAAATAAAACTGGCGTCTAATATCTATACTAAATAAATAAAACAAATTCAAATTGTGGTTAGAATTTAAACATAAAAGATACAATTAATTAATTCAGTTTTTTTTATACTATTATTTCAAATACATCTTTTGATTTTTAAACATATGTACAATAACGATTACGGAGAACCAATTTGGAGTGACAGGCTGAAAATCAAAAAATTAAAAAGAGTGCAATGCATATCTTTGTCGAAACTACTTCAAACTTGTGTGTCAATTTTCAAAATGAAATACGTGACTATAACAAACACTATGGCTCTGTGATAGATTTTTAAAAAGGCTGCAGTATCCTTCAGTCTTTTAAAAATATCTTCATCTTACATAATCTTGCTTAGCCGCAAGGTGCTACGACGTAGGTGCTAGGATACACATGTTATCGCACATATAAAGAAACGAACAAAAATTAGAAGATTTTGTTCTGAATATCAAGATTATTAAAGAGTCTAACTTATTAAATAAAATAAATATATCTTTAGAAGGATCTCTCAGGAAAATGTGTGAACCGAAAGAATTGGGAAGCAAATATAACGATAATGTTTTCCACAGTGTACGTGCATATGCCAATGCCTCTAAACTGTGAATAGAATTAAATATAGTGTATTAAATAATCAATTCAGTTACTCAGCCTATTTTGTTTCCGGACCTGTAAAATAAGGCATTTGGTAAATAAGAAGTAATACTCCTGAACGTGATTTTTCGAATAAATTAGAATTAAAACCCCGAGATTTTAATTATCTTTTAGTTTCACTTCCAATTTTATGAAAATTTTAGAACCGCGGTGTCTATAATTTTAGAACCGCAGAAATCCCGAGATTTTCCCTTTTTTTCACTCAAAGATCTATCATAATCAAAGATCCCTTTAGAATATAATGTATTTATGAAAATTCACAAACGATGAAAATTAAAAATAATTTTATCAGGACAAAATTCAATGAATCCTGAAAATTTTAAAGATTTCCATCTATTTCTCAAAATAAATTTAAATTTTAAATAGATGGCGCCTTTAATTTGGGCAGAACTTATTATCATTGTACAACAATTTTTAATTAAATTAATATTATTGTCTATTTCTAAATTTTGTTTTATTGTTCAATTAAAATTTAAAATTTATGACAGAAGCAATTTCTTATATTGTTTTATTAATTTTATAAATTCAGCTGCTTACAAAAATATATTAATAATTTAATATACAAAAGTAACTTCTACTACTAAAACTAATATTTATATTAAATAATAATAGGGGCCACACAATAACTTTTTTCCTAAACAATAGTTTTTAATTTAAAATTACATTTAAATTTTTAATTTCGAAAAATCAATTCGACTTTATCTTAGATTGTCTTTGTTAATGATTTAAACCACAGCTCATAAAATTTATTGACATATAATATATAAACATATATATATATGTATATATATAAATACATATATATATACATATATATAAAAAACCATTTATTTTGGTACTATCATAAAAAACGAATATAACAGATCACATTTTATTGAAAAAATATATTCGAATCCTTTTTATTAAATCAATAGGTTATCATTGATCTCAGGACTCTTTTCTAGGATCTCCCTTTTCTATGTAAAAAAAATTTATTGAATTTAGTTCGACATCTTAATTTTTGTTTTAAAATTTTATTTTATCATAGATAATCAAAACAATCTCATCACTTTTTTTTTGATTTTTAATAAAATCTCTAACTACCGTTATTGTGTTATGTATCTTTTAGATACAAATTAATTGAATTTGGAAAAAAAGCCACCATGATTGTAAACATATTTAGTTTTGAATTTAATAAAAGGAAGATTTACAAAATACCAGCACTATTTATTTCTACAGTTCTACATAACATACAGTCATTTTAATCAAAACAAGAGAAGAATATTAAAGATAAAAATCACTGTTAATATCTATAAATCCTGGAATTTAGTCTCATTTCTCATCCCTAAAAAAAAGGACACTTTTATTATATGATTGTTTTGTTTATTGTTCAAAAGTTACGATAAAGATCTTTTCTAATCAATTAAAACGTTTTTTTGATTCCAGTTACAGTTAAAATGAATCTAAGAAGACATCATCATTGGTTTAAAAATTAAAGAATAAGATAAAATTTATTAAATTTGTATGATTACTAAATACCAGATGTACAAGAATTGGAAATTTGTTTTAATAAAAATGTGTGAAAAATTGGATTAAAATGCGTAACAAGCCATAATTTCTTTTTTTTTTTAAATTAAATTTTTAACTTCCGTTTGGGAACCGTTTCATTGAAAATTAAATTGAGATCTAGGGAGAATGTGATATGTTTTTAAAAATTTAAAGAAGAGTTTTATATTAAGTAAAAATTGAGATGTTTGTAGTCATTTTGAACGATTTGATTTTAATTGAATTTTAATTTTGTAATTTCTATACGTTTAATTTTGGCTTTGGCTTTTGCAACATATGGAAAACTTTTTAAAGCCTTTATTTTTTTCAAATCTTTAATTTCCAGCACTTTTTTAATTTGATTTCTTTAAACATTTAAAATTAAGGAAAGAAAATCAAAAATTTTGAACATAAATTAATAAATATTGTTGTAATTTTGAAATATTTATTTGAAAATTTGTTAAATAAGAAACTGATTTTAATGCTGTCAACATTTTGAATTTTTTTGACATTACTTTCAATTGTGAATAGTGCTCCTAAAAAAGAGTATGAATTTTAAGTTGACTGTGACTTATAGTTTTATTTGAAATAACGTGATTTGAAAAGATGATTACAATCGATTAAATAATTTGAAATTTCACAAAATAATTATATTAAGAAACAACGAAGAATGTGGTATAGTAGATTGTGTCAACTCAATATTTAAAACAATTCAGTTTTATTATGTATAAAGTAATGCTCATGTTGAATATGAAGTTGTACGGCAACTACTCGAACCCACTGCAGTAGAACAACCAAATTTTGCAGAAACACTAAACTGTATTTGGCAAAATATCAGACACCGAGCTTCATTAGGTGTAGAGTAATGTGCAAATAAAAGAAGGAGTTGTATGGCAGCTGCACAAGACCAACCAAATATTGTAGAAACTTTGGCAATTACACTAAACTATTTTTGGCAAACATTTTATACATCCAGCTTCATAAGTTGTAGAGTAATGCTCATATAAAAGTAGAAGTTGTATTGCAGGTACTCGAACACACTGCACCACCCCAACAGAATTTTACACAAACTTTGGTTATAAAATTAAAATACTTGTGGCAAAATTTCAGAAACCCAGCTTCATTAGGTGTTGAGTATTGCGTAAATAAAAGAAAGAGTTGTAAGGCTGCTACTCGAACCTGTGGACCAAAATCGCTGGATTTGAGAAAATTTCAAAAACTAGCTTCTTTATTTTTTGAGTTATCGTGCGGACGCAAAAACGGACGAGCATACATAGCTTAATTGATTTATTTTTCGATTCTGATCCGATCCATACCTTTGAGCCTATATCTACCGCCCTTCATGAAATAAAAAATCCTTATTATTATACTAATAATACAGTGTGAAATACACGCTAAAACCATAAATTTTTATAAGTTAAAGTTTTTATTTTCGTTGATTCCTGCAATCTGGCACCGATCCCCTATTTTTACATGCATGCGAAGAACCAAATTTGTTCAAATTTATTTTGAAAGGCAGCCTTCGATTAATCAAACACAAAGATCATACAGAAATTTCTTTTGTGTTGGAAATTTGTCTAGCTCTGCAAAAATTTATCGATTGACTCAGTGTGTTTGGCACCAATACAGCACATTACGTAGTGGTGCACAGTACATTATGATACAGTATTATGCACAGTGTGGTGTGAAATAATTTCTGAAAGAATCATTCGGACATATTTTTCGAAAATGACGAACAAATTGCGGTTAATGTGAATGTAGAGCACAATTCACAGGTAGAGAACAATCTATAATTGTGGTTTTAACAACGTGGAGCCAACTAAAGTTCTCCTGCTCTTCTCCATGACTCCTCTTTATTCTTTGCTAATAAGAACAATAGATAAATATGCTAATAAGTCAAGAACCATATAACAGCTTATGGCTAATATCCGAGAAAAGTTAAAGCCCTTTTAGGTAAATAATTTTAGCTCTTTAACATTTTATGCATAAAGAGTTATTTATTATATCAATCAAATATGTTTACTTGCTTTTAAAGTTCATCTATAACCTTTTCAATCATAATTTTCCCATTAAATAGATTCATTTTAATTTCTCACATTTTAATACTCGTTATCATTTTAAATTACAGGATTTGTAAAAAAAAAAATTTTTTCTCATAACTTAACTTTAGTAAAATGTTGTTACTTTAGTTTTTTTGTTGCTCTTTAATCGACCCTTTCAAATAAATTTTTACGTTATTATAAAGAATTCCAATTATTTAAAAGTATGGTAATAAATATATTCAGTTCAATATACAACATCAACATTAACAAATGCAACAAATGCAACAAAAATAACAAATATTTAATTTAAAATGAGATGAGCAATTTATTTTACAATATTTTACATTTTGTTAGACATTTCCATTTTTTCTTTTTTTTTTTTTAAGTTTTCCAGCTAAAATTTGACATTTTATGCTAACATTGAATTTACAGAAGCAAATATTGTTATTATAAAAATGCCCGTAATCCAAATACTCAACGATCGCGTACTTAACCCAACCTTTAAGAACTACTGTATATATTATAATATATCCAATGAATTTTATATTCAATATATTGTATGTAGATATATTATATATACCTATGGGTGTAAATCAGAATTAGAATGATTATTATTTTACTATATACATATATGTATATATATGAAAATAATATTTACATTCACACATTTTTAGTTTGAAGATGACCAGAGTGACCAAAGACCAAATAACCAAAAAAAAAAAAAAAAATTAAATATTCAATTTATTGGTACACTGTGAATCTTAAGAAATAAAAAATAAAACTAAGTGATAGCCATAAGCATTAAATTCAATTTTACTTTCCCTTTTCTGTTTTTGTAGCACATTTTTAAAAGATTTTGTAAAAACTCGCCTATATGGTTTCAATCTGTCCGTCCGTCCATCCGTCCTTCCGTATGTTTACAAAAACTTTTAAACCGTTTAAAATGGAGAGAATAAATTTTACCTACGGGTAGATACCCGTTACGGAACTGCAGCCCTCAAAAGCTTAGGTTTCAAAAATATTTTGAAAAAGGGTTTTTTTAGGTTTATTTTTAACATGAAAACGGTAAAATACAGGTGCTTGTTAAGCCTTATAAATTTCGGAAAGGCGAATTCATACGGTTGCCATACGGTATTAAAATTCACCGTTACGCCAAAATTAATTTTTAGCCTCTCATATCTTCTAAGCGACTTAAGCTAGAAACTTAAAATTTTGGTCGAAATTACATCCTCAGAAATTAGTAGGAGTCGGTCTTGTTACGCTATCTAGATAGGAGCTGTTTGAAGTCGAAAATTTTAATTTAAAACTCTAAAAGCTCCTAAAAATTGCAGGAAAAGTCTCTTAGTTTTAACCATTTTTGCAAGGTCCAAATATTGGTGGAATTTAACTCCTAAAACCTCAAAATTTTGGAAAAGGAGAGGTGGGTTAGATCCTCGAGAATAACCATAAGTTTGCGAAATAAAAATTGGGAACCCTCCCCATTTCCCAATTTTATAAACCAGTAACTAAGCAACCAGTGTATATATTCCCAAAATCAAACCCAGTATGAAACACTATATAATTTTCAAATTGTGCTTAATTAAAAACTCTTCAGTTTTTTTCATCACTTGTTTTATTTTTCTGTTGGCATTATATTGTTGTAGCGTGTTGTACCTTAACGCGATTTTTTTTTCAATTATTTTATCATTTGTATTGATTTAAGAGACACTTCAAGTCTTAAAAACAAATTTTAACGCTTTACATAGTATATATATATTTTTCTCAATATTATTATACACCTATACATAATGTACTCTATATATAGGTAGCAAAAAATATACTTAGTTCGCACTCAGTTTTAATTCTTATGGTTGATGATGGGACCACAGTTCCTTCATTCCTCACCTCATATCAAATGAAATTCTTCAAATTGAATTTCATTTGAATAAATATTGAAATTGAGTTTATAATAATATGAAGAGTTAATTGGATTTGTATCTTTTCTACTGGTATTTACACAATGATAATCATTGAGACTAACATACAGCCTAGTTTACGTTTACAAAAAAAAAAAAAAAAAAGTAAATGTGTTAAAAATACAAGAGATACTTGTTGATGTCGTGCTTCAAGGTGTACTCTGACTTCTATTCAAATTTATATTAAAATTTTACAGAATTTTTTTTATTTTATTTAGTGGATGAATATAAACGACCATAATTGAAAATATTATAATATTTTTCAATTTGAAGCCATAATTTTTGTCATGTGTTTGCCCTTAAGGAGTCATTTTTTGTATGATAAAATAGTTGGTTTGTACTTTATAAGTATAAAGGGTACATTTTTTGAAGTGAAAAAAATGGAGTACCATTTTAAAATTAAGTTTAAATTAAAAGTGAGTAAAATATATTAAAATGAGATGACAAATATAAAATATGAATGCATATAATAGAAACTTTCAAAAAAATTTGAAGAGAAAATCAAATAAAACGTTGTGATACTATTTAAATTATTATTAGGTTATTCAATTAATTATCTTTTGACTGCTGTTAACTTATCACAGGCTCTAAAAAAAAGTATAATTTTAATTTTGAACTAATTGTAATTGTGAAATAACTTTTATTCTTGATTAAAAAAAATTGTATTCTAATTTTTTAATTTTTTTTTTATTCCTTTCCCGCTACTTTTTTTAAGGAGTATAAGGCATTCTCCAAGTGTATTTAGACCAGGCTTCAGTTTCTTTAATCGTTATATTCATAGAACCGTTGACTACTAGGCTATAGCTATTGTATAAGATTATGAATACACAAATGTTAATTTTGCACTCCATCTATTATCTTACACAAGAGTTATTTATATATTTTTATTAAATATTACTTTATATTACGATATTAACAATTACGATATAATTTTACAATTTTACGACATGTTTTTTTTAGTTATAATCTGACCAGGATTTAACCCTGAACCTTCCGCATAGAAGACGAGGGCTTTACGACTACGTCATTGTTAAGAAATTAGTTTTTAATTGACTTTTTAACATTTGAAATAGTTGATTATAAAAGAGTGTCTGTCATAAGTGACAGTTGACAATAACATTTGTCAATGACATTTCAATCAACAATTTTGTTTCAGAAACATTTGCTTGCTGACTGCTATCATAATATTTTGACGATAAGCGTTTTTACTATAATACATAAATTAAAAAAGAAGTAATAAAAAATCTAAGAGTTTTAAATAAAGCCCATTTTCATAATTAGAACACGTTTCATAATAAATTTTGGTAAAAAGTATGTTAAAAATTAATGTCTAATAATTTTTTAGAACTTTTCAAAGAATTTTATTGTAAAATCATAATTTTAAATTATCAAAAGTTCAATTAAGAAAAGAATATTAACTTTGTTATTATAATGCCGAAGCTCTAATTTTTGTACATAACTTCTTAAAATTTAGACTAGTATTCCGTTAGAGATATTAAAACATCAAATATAGAATATTTAAATATAGAGTATTTTCAACAACTTTGAAAGGCTGTAGCTAAAGGGTGGTAATAAGGAAATAATTTGTTCAATCAATTTTGCATAACCTATTCATAGTCAAAATTGCATTTCATTATTTCAAACGGAGTAGAAGTTTTGTAGAAGCCCCGACTGATGAACAGGCGCACATGTAAACAGAATGATATGCCTAGTAAAAAATATAACAATTGATCTTGTATGGTAAAATTAATTTTTTCACATTTTTCAAAAATTGGATTGATGATCTAATCTCAGAATAAAATTAAGTAATTAAAAATTAAAGAAAATGTTTATTGAAACTTTAGAATTTCTTAGAATACTGCGGAGTAAACTTCATAATTGAACAACAGCTTCAATTTATATTTCATTCAAATAAAGAAGAGACCGATAGCTCAGTGGTTAAAGTGGTGGCTTTTCAATCGAAAATTCAGATCATATCTAACAAAAAAATATAATTTATAGTTGATATTGTAATAGTTTATATCATTAATATAAAATGAATTTAACTGTGTTACACCTGAAAAGGAAAGACAGATTCAGTCACTTATCACATTGAATGTGGTAGGGAACTGTACATAAATAAATAAATAAATTAATTAATTTTTATTGAATCCTACAGATCTTACAAGAACACACACATTTTTTATAATAATATTTAGGATATATTATATTATACCTATATATAAATTTTTTATATCTAAATGTGCGTATCTATTTTAATTTAAATACATTTTTCTTTTAATAATACATTTTTTAGCCCACAATTAATCATCGTAATATTACATTTGACTTATCTTAAATATATACACTTAAAGTTAATCCTTACATAATCCTCACTTTTTTATTTTTAATATATAATACTTTATTTTAATATTCTATTACTTTTTAAAGTGTATACATTTTTTTTTTTTTCAAATCTTGACTCTTTTTGATTCTTAAGAGCTGATACAATTATTCCTATTGTATTTATATACTCGTATACCAATATAGAACTCCATTCACAATAATTCATAAATACCCAGATATATACTACATACATATATTGTAATAATACTTGACTTCTTCTTCTAATCTGTTCATATTTTTTCCCTCTTGTAACTATTATTATTTTACTATACTATATATGTTTTAATTTTATTTTATATTTCTTTTAATTTGTTTTATTTTTTTAACTTTACTACTTTTGACTTCATTAATCACTTCATTGAGAATTTCATTCCAATTTGTCCGTAATTTTATCCATTTTATACAATAAAATCCTATTTTTTTTTTTAATACAAAGCCCACCAGAAAAACTAAAACGAATAATAATAAACAGATTTGGAAAGAGACAATTTTTGTTTTTTTTTTTTTTTTATGAAACACATATAGTTCTCACATTTCAAAATTTAACTCCAAATATAATTTCATTTACAAAAAAACAAAAACCAAACAAAAATAGAATGAATAAAAATACCAAAAGTTTAAGTAAAATTCAAAAGGAGTCAATTACTGTCATTTGTAACAACACTTTCATTATAACTCTTTTTTTTTTTTTTTTTACATTCATTTTATTGTAACTTTGTAGGCCCTACACATAGTTTTCTTTATAAACGGGATTGCGATTCTATATTAATACCTAGTGAGACTTTATGATTTTAATTTACAGTGACTCTTAAAAATTTTAAAATTTTTGACTTAATAATGTAACAAAATTTTGGCACTATTAATTGTGAATAACAACATTTTACACGTGTCATTGTGAATGCAATTTTGAAGTTTAGCGTTAAACAATTTTTGACAGTTTTGATAAAAGTAAAAATTTACTAAAATTTAATAATAGAAAATATATACCTGCCACACCTGAAAAGGAAAGGCTGAATTACTCACTTATCACATTATATGTAGTAGAAGACTGTTCATAAATAAATAAATTTTAATTAAATAGAATTGGATTTAATTAAATAATTACTTTTAAATCTGAAAATTAGGAAGGTATTTATTAAGATTATTAACGGAACTAAAGCTTAGTGCTAAATGACATCATACACTGAATTCTCCATTATATTAAGCTTCCCACCTAATTTTTATTAACACCTGTGTAGTTCATCTGACCGTTAGCTCAGTGGTGAAGAGGCGGCTGTTCAATTGAAAAGACTCGGTTCTTCAAACTCGGTAAAGGTTCAAACCCTGGTCGGATCATATATAATAAAAAAATATAGTGCATACTACAATCATTTAATAATAAGTTCAAATGTCAAATCGGCAAAGGATTAATATTATCAGGCAAGGTTTACTATTCTATTGTGGTCTGGTACTACGAATAAATAAATATTAAATACCTGCCTACTTACGTATTCCATTTTTAATTTTTTTGTTAAAAACTGGACGTCACTGTATTTTAAAATCTAATGTAATTCATTGAAAAAGTGCCTTTTATATAACATTAATATAGAGCCATTTTTTACAATATAAATAAGTAATTTTTAAACCTGATATATATTCTTCTATAAAATATTTTACTATTTGTTTTTCGGTTTAATATATAGAAAGAAAAAATATACTAAGGCACATGTTTTATATTAAAGAAATCTAACTAACCAACCCCATTTTTATCAGCGGACACAATTCATCCATTCATTTTCTTTCCTTTTAGATGCCTAAACAATAAACTTTTATTTTTATATTATGTTTTTTTTTTTTTTTATAAAGTGACTCCATTTAACTGGGTAATTTGTTTACTTAAAACCTTAATCTGGTGATAAATAGTTCATTTGGTCTAAGTGTCAAAGTGATATCTTGGATTCAAGTGTATATTTTATTGTATATATTATTTAGGTATAGATATTAGTTCATTTTGTACACGCACAATTTTAGTATTAAAGACTAGAGATAGGTATAAGAATTGAATTTTTATATTAATATACATTTTCAATAGAGCTAAAGGTAAAAGGATTGAAAGAGATGGAATTAAAGGATAAAAAAAAGAGAAATGAATCTAATTCAACATGGCTAATTTATATTATTTTTGCTATGTTGTACAAAAAAAATCCGATGACGATTTGTGGTTTAATTCATTTATTTTTTACAGATTTACTTTTGTAGTCCTTTCTTTTTTCTGTTTTCTTTTTATTTTAAAACACTTTGGGACTTTGACTGGAAATGGTTTAAAGGTGACGGAATTGCTCTTGCATAGTTGCGCAATATGAGATAATTGAAAATCAAATTGTTCCTTTGCAGAAATATATTCAAAATGCTAAATTTGAAAAATATGATGAAAGATCTGTTGTTAAGTTTCATACAGTTTTCAAAATGGAAAGTAATTGAAAATGGTGCTTTGCTTCATCAATCGAGTTAAAACAAAGTAGTCTATTAAAATATCTAGAGCCTAGAATAAATGTTTCACATTTTTGTATGGTCTCAAGAATTACATTTCGAATTAATACTTATTCCTCAAAAGAATTTTATGAGGAGACAGCTGGCACTAGAGGATATCTGCAAGCTCAAGACAAGGCTTTTATGATGTCGATAACAATGAAGATCCAATCCAACCAATATATTTTATGCTGTACTCTTTCTCTTCTAATCTAATTTGTAAAATTCATATGATGACAGTTAATGCAATACCAGTACTCAGAAGTTTAAAGGAAAACTGATTTAATTTTTTATATTAGGAATAAAGGGTTAAAGAAATTTACATAAGTTACGAAAATTTTAAATACATATGTACTTATCTTCGAAGTGAAAATTAACAAGGCGTATAATATATTGTTTCACACAATGTTAGACTTAAGTAATATGAAAAAAGTGATACTTCTTAACTTTCATGTGAAATTCTCAATACCTAACGTTTAATTTTTTTTTTTTAATTCAAAACTTTTATTGGATTTTATATAGCCATTTATTTTATTCCCATTGCATTTTTATTTTAAATTCATTTAATCTATTACAAATTGTTAGACTTTTTTTAAAAACAAAAATATATTTTGCTAAAGTTATATATCTAATTGATTGTTTCTTTTTTTTTGTCTACCTCCCATAATGGTTTTTGGAATATTGGTCTTCTCATTTTTGTAGACTTATCAATAGAAGTACAAACATTTTTTAAAATATAGGTGTCACATTAATACAGAAAAACAAAATGTTTCTTATTATCAAATAAAATACCTTAAAAATATTTAAAAAAATAAAAAGAGAAAACTTCAATGAGCATTTTGTTTACTATCATTGTATGAAAGGCTTTTGGGGCCAATACAAATGTTGGTCATTTTTCATAATTGTCTGGAAGTCTGGTTATTCGGTTGTGTTTTATGTTTTTTATTTTTAAAATAAATTATTAATAAAAAAAGTAACAATCAAAATAAACATTCTAATAGATATTTCCTTTTAAAAAAACAGAAAAGCCATTTACTGTTAATGTTATTTAATAACACAAGAGACACTTAAATGATATCAAGAACATGTTGTTTTTTTTTGTTGTTTTGTTTAATGATCCAATGAAGATTTGGATGATGATCATTTTATAAACGAAATAAACACTTTAAGTGGTTCATTTAAAATTATTTTGGAATTAGAATTTAATCTTTTTGAAAGTTATTAATCTTATATAATTCAAATTATTTTTAATTTAAATAATTTTCATTTTATTAATGGGGTACTATTGTTCTTTAATAATATGTACATACCGCCCACGTTTAAATTAACTGGACTTTGTTCATATAGATATAGTTAATTTAGAAGATTAAAATGATAAATGTTGGATTAATTCATTTTATAAAAAAATTTCCTTTAAATTTCAATTGAAAAGAATGTCATAATAAGAGAAGTGAGAGGACATCAATTTAAAGTAATAAGAATTTCTTTGATACATAATTTTTAAAGTAATAAGAATTTCTTTGATACATAATTTTTATTTATATCATCAAATATTCCTGAATTATCAGAAATATGTTTAAGGATGTTATTTTAATATATTATATAATTACATAATATAATACTGGTTTTTGGTTATGAAAGAGTCTGGAAAATACTGAAAGCCATTCACAGATTTATCTGGGTAGTATTGAACTTTTACTAATCTAAACCATTATTACCCTTCTCAAAATGAAAAATTAGATTTATTATGATTTGACAATAGACATGTTATGCACATATTCGTTCAATATTGAAAATCTAATTTCAGTTATTACTACAAATTTATAAAATAAAATAGAAAGACTTAAGTTAGGAACTTGGTTTATAAATACTAAATTTAACAATTGTGATTGAATAAAATTCCATAGTTGGGACACGCATATACCAAACGAGTTTTGATGAAACATCTTAACAAAATTTACAGTGTAGGGTTTGCATCTGTCGTATATGCTCTTAATTCTACATTGGTAAATTTTAAGTGTAGTATAATGGTATAAACCCAAAATTTTGAAATTCGTGTGAATTACACATTTTGTAATTGTAGTGTAGTAATGGCCTTAGACCCTGGCCAGTTAAAAAATGATAAAGTGTTTTATTAAAATACTTATATTTCTTAAATTAAAGAAAAGACATTAAGAACATAAACATATAACTCAAAATTGTCAATGTCATTTTACATTAATTTATTCTATTTAAAAAGTAGATCAGATCTTGTTGATTTTGAAACTTCATAATAAATATTTTGCCAAATCTAAACAATAATATTAAAACAATAACTAGAAAACTCTTTTTGTAATAAATTGCACGTATTTTTGTAATTAAAATCATTATAAAAAATGATTAATTTTTAATTTCCTTATATTCTTTAGAAATCACGTATTAATCTTTCGGTTAATAATAAAAAAAAACGTTTTTAATAATTAATATTAAAAGATAACTAGTTTTAACATTTTGTAAATTAAATAAAATAATAATTTGTGGCACCAGGTTTTTTTTTGTTTTATTTTAAAATTTAAACAAAAAAAACTTAAAAAAAACTGAAAAAATACATAATATAGACACGTCAAATTAGATTATCAAAAAAAATTTCATCACCCGCAGAGTAACTTTTGCTTTTGTTTTTTTTTTCATCTTATCTAATTAACCCAACCTAAATTTATTTTATTATTTTAAATCGTTTTTTTTTGCTATTGCAATTAATATCGCGAACAGTTTTAAAAACTTCCGCGATATAATTTGATTTTTTCTATTATTTTTATTGTTATTATTAAATCATGTTAGAACTTCTTAGAACTTTTAAGAATATATGATTGCGATTTAAATTGTCTTAAAGCACTTTTCGTTATATTATATTTTTGGAGGTATTCAAAAATTTATTCCATATTTATAATAATTTGAATTCTATCGATTATCATGCAGTAGATAGCTTCAGTGTATGCTTCAGGAAGATTGTCTGAATCAAAATAACAGATAATTAATCAAAAAGTTTTCAGAAGATAAAATTTTTCATTTAAAAGTCATAGTACATGGGAAATGAGTAGGTAAGTTAAAGTTTATGGTTAAACATTGTAAGTTATTGTCCTTAAAAGTCGAACCAGGAAGTTTTGAGTTATAAATAGCATATTGAACACTTTGGCTTGGAAATGCCTATATTTAACTTAACTGTATAGGAAGAAACTCATTTTCAACGTAAAAATCTAGCGTAAATATTCATTTAATAACTCATAATGTCATGGATTTCATTCCAAAACTTTTGAATTCAATGCTAATGGGGTATTAATATTTTTCTCGCAAATTACTTACAGCTTATCTTCCAGACCCATTGGCTTTAAAATATTTGAAAGGGAATTATGCAACACTCATTTTAATCAGTATTCTATAGAATATAATAATTTTCGCTAGTTATACCTTAAGAAGACAGTATCAACTTAAATTATTATTATAAACCTTTTATTTACATTCAAAAACTTTAAAAATCTATTTTCGTTAATAGCTCAAATTAAATAAAAAAACAAAAATTTTTAAGAAAAATTCTTCTAATTATCGTATTTCTAAATATTTATTTGTCAGAATAAATATTTTTTTTTTTTTGTTTTAGGTAAAAAGCATTTAAAAACAAACCAAAAAACCTGATCGCTAGAACAAAAACCAATTAAATATAGCTTCTTAATAATTTTTCAAAAAAAGATTCCGTTCAAATGAAATCAAACCGAAACCAAACTGAAAACAGCAAGTAAAAAAATAAAACAAAAAATACACTCTGTTTTTTAAGCTTCCGTATAACTTTAATTAGATAAAAAAAAAAGTGCTTCAAAATCACCACATAACAACGAAGAACAAAAAAAGCCTCAAAATTGACTTCCAATTATAATTGTTAAACAAAGATATGTGAAACGCTCTACAGATATTCTTTTGAAAAAAAAATTAAATAATAAATATACAAAAAAAACAAAACTATATTATTAAACTAGCATAAAGTTTTGTTTTAATACAGATTTTTGTAAGTAAACATAACACTCCTTACATTTACAAAAGAAAAGCAGAAAAAAACCAAAACTATCAAAGTCAGAGTAAAACTAATAGCCAAAAAAAATATATTTAAAAAAAAAACTCAAATAAACACGAAAATTAATATTTAATTTTCAAACTTCTTGTACAAAAAAAAAAAAGTTAAAGACAGGTTAAATTTGAAATCCAAATAACAAAAAAAAATCTGAAAACCCCTTCTTTCCTAGCATCAAAAATAAATCAAGATAGAAAAATTATATTTATTTTTTTTTTTTTACTTTTGACATTTGTAAGAGCACTTTAAGCAATCTCTTAAATGCTCACTTTTTGGTCCATAAAACAAAAAAAGCTTAGATTGTAGACAAAAAATCCAAATTTATGACGTTATAAGAATCATAGTAATTTATTAATTCAATAAAAACCGTTGATATCAACAGTTTTACTAAATTTGGAGTTCATAATCAAAGGATTATCTTGTCAAAGAAGACCTATATCCAAAAGGTCTTAACCAAAATCTATTAAGTATTTAAAAATGAGCTGATAACAGCTTAAGTCATTTTTAAAATTTTTAAACAATTGACAACAAAATTTCATTATAAGCCTCTGCTCTTTAAATTAAGTTTTCATAAACCAAGTTTCTCGCTTAAGTCTTTTGATTTTATTTGGTGTACATATTAAGCAATTTTCTAAATTGAGCTAATATTTAATTAAATATTTAAATTTAATAAAGTTTATATTAAAATAAAAAGTTTTTATCCTATCTTCATTTCAAAAGGAAATAAATGGCGAGACAGATTTTAAAATAATAAAAACATTTCTGAATAGTAGGTATCATAATATACCTACATAATATAGTAGGTATCATAATATTGTACAATGCCGCTGACTATTTATTAATATTGATTTGGATGTTTTAACATGATTTCGTTTTTCTTATTATTTTCTTTCCTATTTTAATTTTTTTTTTTTTGATTTTGAAATTTTTGAATTTTTAATTGAAACATTTCACACATTTGTAGTGGAATATCATGAATTTTTTTATTAATTTTTTTTGTTTTAAAGTGCTACGATATTCTCTAGAGTCTGGATGATCTTCAAAGATGAGATATTTTTAAAAAGGTTTGTGTTCAAAATTTATTCAATTTTAAATTATTTACATTAAAAAATAATATGTGTAGGGGAGTGTATATACAAATATATATTATATTGTCAAGTTCAAGTTCTCTTAAATTTATATTTTAATTTGAGTTAAAATAGTTTTTTTTTTTTAATCTTCATTTTCTAAAATTTACTTACTTAAAATGATAGCACTCACTTAATATTAAAGTCATCTTCTATATTTTTTTTTTAGAAAATAAAAACCGTAATAATATTTTATTGCACCAGTATTGCGTTTGTAATTTTTTTTTTCAATTTTTTGTTTAATCAATGATTTGTACAGTTGAATCTCAATTTGATGGTTTTGATTTTAGTTTAGATTCAGCGATGTTGAAAACAAGTCAAATGTTTTTAACTTTTGATTTAATTCCAATTAAATTAGAAACTCCTATCATACAATGTTTCCTAAAACATAAACAACTAGGTATATAAGATAACCCAATTTATTATTGTATATTATGAAGAAGTAAACCCTCTTTAAAGTAAAGCCTTTTAAGTAAACTCAAATTGAATATCAATTATTGCAGTTAAGAATCATCCTAGAATCATTAAAATCTACACTTTACTAAGCTAAGCTTTTTAGACATGAAAAAAATTTAATTCATAAAGTAAATTGAAACCTTATACCACTCTAAGGTTTCGATTTTGCAACCTTTAAGTATCTTAATATCGCATTCAATATTACATTTTCATTTTTCATATAAAATGAATCCCAACAGCCATTTATAGATCTTCTTCAATGCTCATTCTGATCTCTATTCAATTATTAAACTGAAATCAGATCTATTTTTAATTGTGTTCTACTGTATAACTTTTTTTTAAAAAAATGTTGATTGTCGCTTTGAAAATAACAAAGAATAATAAATTATATATGAAACTAAAATATTCACCTGATTTCAATTATTTACCTGGATAATTAGTTAACCTTTCAAAAATACTTTTTTAATATTTTTTTTACAAATTTTTTTCTATTTAAGTTTTTTTTTTGTTTTAAATCGGGCTAGTCGTCTATCAATTATTTATTTAATGACCACTTTGAAGCTTGAATTTTTTTTATTTTTAATGAATCACACATTATACATACTTGTATAGTGTTTTTTTTCACATATCGGGAAGAATATTTTTAGTAAGTACCAATTCAGGTGTAAAAAATACGGTACATACTTGAATAATTTTTTTTTATATATGAATTGATTTATTTTTGTTGTAAGTAAATTAATTTAAACTAGAAAGCTATTTCTATATAATATTAAAAATGTGATGGGCTAGTAATAACACTTAAGCTTCAACTTTTGTTTAAGTAGTAATACAGAAATGCTAATAAAGTACGTACATATTTTTCATAGAAAAAATATTTTTAATTTTTTATTTAAAATTCTTGACGTAAGTTTAAGTATAATATACGTAATATAGTTTGGTATATTGAACGAAGATTAAAGTATAGCTAATTATAGTGTATAGATAATTTTTTACATTATTTGTGTAACACTAAAAAATCTAAATTTTAGGTCAACATTAGACCTTTTTATAATAGTACTTGAAATTTTTCAAACTAATTATTCTTAAGGATGAATGAAAACAGCAGACGAAATTAAAATATATATGTCATCAAATAATAATAAATATATTTAGATGTTGATAACAGTTTGATAATTTTATTATTTTTTGTTAACCCATTCTCTCCGACTACCAGTTCCCGTTGTATAGAATTTAATGGCAGTGGGTTTCATAGCTTTTTAAACATTTCAAGTAAAATCGGAGTTTTGAGAAAAAACTCCTAATTTCTAAAGAGAATAGAAGTACAAATTTCATAGTAAAAACCTTTTATACTTTATTTATGATACTTCTTTAAATTAGGAGTTTATTAACTTTGGTATGATGTTTATATCCACCAAAAAGAAGGAAGCTAGCTAGATATAGAAAAGTATATACATCCGTCCGCCCACAAAGACAATAACTCAAAAGGTAATAATGCTATTTTGACTAATGACAAAAGTACAATAGGAATTGAAAATGGGCGAAATCGGGCCATGGGTTCGAATTCTGAAAGCTTTCTGAAGAAAACAAGACCAAACGAGCATATCTCCGAAATGAAGAAAAGATAGAATGTTCAAATTTGATTCAAAGGTGGGCCCTTCTTATTATTTTTTTTTTATAGATCAGTTGGAGAGGTTTCGTCTACTTACCGCATATCTTCCAAGACTTAAAAGGTTATCTTCAAAATAATAAAGATAAAACCTTCAACAAGAGTGTTTTTGCTCTACGAATTTAAATTATTTGGTAATATTTGATTTCCTAACCTACATCCATCTGCAGTCAATATAGTAAAAGTAGTAACATCTAAATGTAGTATTTTAAAAGTGAGTTAAAGGGAAAGAATAGAGCTGCAATGTGAAAACTTTAAGTTTCAGAGTGAAATTGTGTTCTTTCAGAGTGAGGGATGAGGGAAAAACTAATTGCCCATATAAATATTGATTTTATTTGCCAACAATATTAAATCAATTTGTCTAATACATGTAGAATTAAAAAACCATTATATGGTTTGATATAGTAATGGATAGTATTCCAAAAGTAGCTCCATTATTTTAAGACCCTATCGCTTGATGTATAGTAATAGAAAGCAGCGGCACAATACTTGTAACAGTTATGTCATTATTATTTATTTGTTATTTCGATAATATATACTATTTAAATATAAAAAACTACAGCTCTGTCCGACGGCATTTCCAACTAATTCTGATTTAAAGATTTCAGAAACTAAATTTGGTATCCAAGTGTCACTACTTGAAATATATTAAATAGTTTAGTAAGCTTCGAAATTTATTTTGGGGCCAACAGTGCGACAACACCAGCATCGTTGGGATTCCCGACACATTTTATTTACCAAAATAACTTATGTCGTGAATAGGGAATTGGGGTAGTATGCGAATATATTTGATGTGAATCCAGTTACATCAACCTAGCCTCTACTACTCAACGCCAAATTTTACCTTCACGTGGTCCCCCCTGTTAAGCTGAGCAACCCCGATGAAAGATTTGGTATCCAACCCAAGTGGTGTAGTTAGGGTCAGCGAGCAAACTAAATTTGGCGGGTTAAGTTTCTGAACGTCAACTGGAAGCTTAATTCACAGTAGCGTCTGTCCTATAATAGGCGGCTACAAACAGCGTCTGTTTCCTGAAAGGGCGGCTGAGTTATAAAGAAGGAAAACTACCGAAAACCCTTCAGAAGGCAACGGGAAACCACTGAAGTATCATCATCCCTAGAAAAATCATATGATAAGTCAAAAAGAAAAACGGCCCTCAGTCTCCGGCAAAAAGAGGGTGCTAAGAATCCCCGGAGGTAAAACAAAAACCACACTAAATATAGGCACCTGGAATGTTAATAGCCTATTTGAAGCAGGTAAACTAGCTAACGCAGTCCAAGAAATGCAACGCCTAAACATCGATATTCTAGGAATAAGCGAAACATGGTGGCCGAATCGTGGCGAGTGCCATATAAATGGTGCAAAATTTTATTACTCAGGGAACGATACACCAAACCACCGAAATGGCGTAGGCATTATAGTTGCTGAACACATAAAACATCACATAACCGAATTTGTACCACATTCTGACAGAGTTATGTTGATAAAGATTAATACAAAACCAGTAGCACTTAACATCATACAAATATATGCGCCAACTGCTGACAAACCCGATGATGAAATAGAAGAGTTATATCAACAAGTATCATATCTTCAAAAACAAACAAAACCACATGAGTTAACCATAATAATGGGAGATTTTAACGCTAAAGTAGGCACCGGAAAAGTAGATGAAATTGTTGGACCATTTGCTCTAGGTTCCAGAAACGAGAGAGGTGAACGTCTCATAGAATTCGCCCAAGAAGAAGGCTTTAAAATTACTAATACATGGTTTTGTTTACCATCACGAAGGTTGTACACCTGGAAATCACCACAGGACAGCAGTGCAAACATTGTGCGCAATCAAATTGATTATATTCTGGTCAACAAACGCTTCAGTTCTTCCATCAGAAAAGTTTGTACATATCCAGGGGCTGACGTACCGTCTGACCACAATCTTCTTTTAGCTAAAGTAAACATAAAATTATCCAAAGCTAGAAGAAGTAACCAGCAACCGAAATTGGATATCGAAAAACTAAAAATCGATGAAGTGAAAAATCAATTGTCAGACGCAATCAATGATCAGTTAAGTCTCGTCTTAGAAGAAAATGATAACATCTGGGAGCGCACAAAAACTGTACTAAATGAAACGTCCAAACATATTCTAGGTACAAAAATATATAAGGCAAAGAAAAATTGGATGACAATAGAGATACTACAGTTGATGGATGAAAGACGCAATTACAAAAACAAACAACCTGCAGAATATAGACGTATTCATCGCGAAATAAGGTCGAAAATAAGAATAGCAAAAGAAACCTGGTTAAAACAGGAATGCTATGAAATTGAAAAACTACAACATCTGCACGATGACTTCAATTTACACAAAAAACTCAAAGAAACAGCAGGGGTGTACAAAAAATCACATACTTCCACACTTCTTAATGAAAACGGACAAATAATTTCTGAAATTAATGAAAAAACGAAGACCTGGGAAGAATATATTAAGAAATTGTTTTGTGATTTTACCCGTCCCGAGTACAATATTGAAACGTCTATAGAACCATCTGAAACACATATAACCAAAGATGAAATCAAAAAAGCGGTTATGTCAGCCAAAAATAATAAAGCCGCAGGACCAGACGAAACCCTGTCAGAAATATTTAAACTGATCAATGACGAAAACCTCACTGTGCTCGAAAAAATTTTCAACCATATCTATAACACCGGAAATTTCCCACAAGACTGGCTAAAGTCAACATTTCTCGCCCTTCCGAAAAAAGCTAATGCCAAAAAATGCGACGACCACCGATTAATAAGTTTAATGAGCCATGCACTCAAAATCTTCTTGAGAGTGCTGCATAATCGTATTTACACAAATTGTGAGTTACACATGGGCAGAACGCAATTTGGATTCAAACAAGGAACTGGAACCAGAGAAGCACTTTTTAATATTCAAGTACTTGTACAGAATTGTCGTGATGTTCATAAAGATGTTTTCTTATGTTTTGTGGATTATGAAAAGGCGTTTGATAAGGTCAACCATCAAAAACTTATGGAGGTATTAAATAGAATTGGCATAGATAATAATATCATAATGTGTATAAATAGCTTATATTGGCAACAAACAGCCTGTGTAAAGATAAATAATGTGCTGACACAAAGCATTGATATTCAAAAAGGAGTTCGACAAGGCTGTATTCTCTCCCCTTTACTGTTTAACATCTATGCTGAAGCCATTTTTCAGGAAGCAGTGAACGATTTAGATGTTAGTATAAAAGTAAATGGCACATATATAAATAACATCAGATATGCAGATGATACAGTTCTCATAACAGACAAACTAAGGGATTTACAACATATAGTCGATAAAGTCAACCAGCATAGCGAATTGTTCAACTTAAAAATAAATATATCAAAAACTAAATTAATGATCGTAAGCAGAAAAAGAACACCTTACACTGCAGCAACAATTAAAATAAATAACCGCTCAATTGAAAAAGTCTCCACATACAAATATCTCGGATGCTGGTTACACGAGGATTGGAGCTGCGAAAAAGAAATTAGATGCCGAATCGAAATAGCAAGAAATGCATTTCTTAAACACAAAAAAGTTTTCTGTTGTCGCGAAATGAACTTGGGCCTTCGCTTACGATTCGTTAAATGCTATGTTTGGTCTATACTCCTATACGGTGTAGAAACGTGGACCTTGAAAGTGAGAGAAATCAACAAACTTGAAGCGTTCGAAATGTGGATCTACCGCAAAATGCTAAAAATATCGTGGATGGATCACATTACAAACGAAGAAGTTCTACGTAGAGCAAACGCGGAAAGAGAACTACTTATAAGGTTGAAGAAACAAAAAATCTCTTACTTTGGGCATATTATGCGTGGAAATAAATACGAGCTACTTCAGTTAATAGTTCAAGGGAAAATTGAAGGAAAAAGAGGTATAGGAAGGAAGCAACTATCATGGTTGCGTAACATTAGAAACTGGACAGGCATCAGAAACATTGGTGATTTAATCCATTCAGCAACAGATCGAAACATCTTTCAGGGCATCGTTGCTAATATCATATGACCGCTGACATCCAATTATGGATAGGCAACAAAAGAAGAAGAGAAGAAGAAATTTATAGTTCTTTATTATCGTATCAGGAAGCATAATATATTTCCCTTTCAATTTCACTCAACATTTAAAATTTACCTAATTTCAAACGAACTAAATTATTTGCTCAAAACTATAATTTAATTTGAGAGTTTTAACACTTTACTTTAGTTACCATTAAATGGTTACATAAATTTTCATACAGTTTAAGACCCTAGGCTATTAATTTTCCAATTAAGTAATTCAATAAAATTTTTTTAACATTAAATTTGATAAATTTATAATTATTTTCCTAGAAAATAAATTAAGTACCCAATAGTAGTTACTATATGCAATACCTTTCATTGTATTTGGCAATTAAAAATTGTTCCTTTGTTCTGTTTTTTTTTTATTCTTTCATTGTTTATTCTTATTGGGGAAATTTTTTTTTTTATACAATGTCTTTCCACAATAATAATTGGACTTGAAGTTATTTTTTTTTTGTTGCAATTTAATATTCCAATAAAAATTAGATTATATTTTATATATCTATCTCTTTTTGTCTCACAAAATGTTTTTTTTTTTAAATACAATACAGCCGTCAAAAACTTTTCATAAATAATTTTTTCAAATAAAAATTAAAACTGAGTAATTTATTGAGTCGTAAATGTTTAAACGATTTTTTGCGCAGTTTGTCTTTTAAGGATTGTTATTTTAGTTTTTTGTTTTCTTTTTTTTTCGCAAACAAAAGATTTCTCATCTCTTTCTTGCAATTATAATGTTAAAAAAGTGCAAAACAAAAAAAAAATATATAAAAAATAATTTTGAAATAAAAGCAGCACTTAACTTTTTCTACGTAAAATTTGTTCAGCAATTTTAAAATTTTCTTTCCAATTTAATTCAACTTTTTTTATTTAACACAGTCAAAAACTAAATCAAAATGTAAAATTATTTCCGTTATTTTGATAAAGGTAAATTATAATAACTGCAGTTTTTATTTGGTGTGAGTGCTGTTAATTTTAAATTCAAAAAATGTAAACATATATGTAATTAAGTATTTAAATATAAGCAATTTCTAGTAAAAAGTGTTATACCAAAAATATTTACCGTTTTTCTTAACTAAAAGTAATGACAAAAAGTGTGACAAATATTAAAATAGTATCTAAGAACTGCAAGGAACAAAAAATTAACAAAAATTAAGGAAAACTTGTATTGGTAAAAGAAATATAGACGAAGAGGAAATGCCGTTATTTTTTAGATTTGATAGGAAAATTTATATTAATGTTATAAACAAATTTGATATTCTGTTTTCGACTAAATAAGTTTTACATAACCCTGTTTTAAAGTCAAAATACTTTTAAACATTACCTAAGTAGGCAATGAACAATGAATTTGATAACAAAACGCAAATAGATGGACAAATAAACATTCAAACCAAGTAACATTTCGATAATAAAATTTTTTAACTAAAACTAGAAAGAGAGTTGTTATCACTTATGACAGGTATATACTACACGTACTAAGATATTATGCTGAACGTAAATTTTGTTAGTTATATTTTGTTGTTTTGGGATTGTCATGTCTAAAATTGACAGAAATAATTTTGTTGTCTGAGCAGAGAACAGAAAAGTGAGTGATATAAAAATTGAAATATTCGTTGTAAAAATCTATAGATATATATTTATACATATGCTGATGGTAATATTTTAACAATATATAGTGTCGGTAAAAAAAAATTTTTTTTTGAAAGGTTTTTTTTTTCCTTTTTGACTTTAAAAGCCCAACGAAATGATTTACTATTCTGCAAAATGTTTGAAAAAACAACATAACTAAGAAAAATAACGTAGCTTAGTTTACATCGTTGGGGAATTTACAAAAACAAAAACCAAAAAAAATAAAACATCATCACAATATGAATAGAGTTGAAAGATTTAACTATTATATATTGGTCATTCTACAAAATCAAAAAGTTCATGGAATAAGAAGTATACCACAAATTATATTTACTGTACAACTATATTTATATATGCACATTATAAGGGTGCCTTTTGAGAATTGCATTCAATTCAAAATATATACGTATAATTTAAATGTAGTACCTACTGACATGATTGTATTTTGACTATGATTTTTTCAAGTGTAAATGATTTTTAACTTTTTGTCTTATTTGTTTGCTATTTGTTGTTTTTTTTTTAAAGAATGCTGGAAACAAAAGTAAAGACTTATGATGAATTTATTATAAAAGTGAAGTAAAATGATGTATATATGTGATATATATATATATATATATGAAATTTTCATATACATATATACATATAAATATGACATGTGAAAGTTAAAAGTATATTAAAATTGAGACCATCGGAAAATCAATCTATTTCTTTTGATGCAATTCATTTCTATATTAGATTAATAACAGAGTTATACTCTCTTTTAATACAATGTAAAAATTTAATTTTTTTTTGTAATTTTATAGAAAGAATAAAGAAACGACAACAAGCTCTGGATCGATTTTGTGAAAGAACTGGAAGTTCTGTGAAACGTCAAAAGTGACCAGTACAAAAATAAAATAGCAAATTGGAAGCTTAACAAAAACTGTTGATAAAAATTAAAGAATTGCTGCCAAAGGCCAACATAGAGACACTAAAAAAATTTAAATAGCTTACGGGTCGCATTTAGGAGAGAGAGAAAAAAAATTAGGGAAGCGCAAAATTTTGAGCTGGATTTGAGCTTTATTATGAATAAACTGAGATTAATTCTTATTCTCATAAACTTGTCCTCTTTTACACTCAATGTTTCAATCATAACTATAATATTTCTTCAAATGTTTCAATGTTAATTCTGTAAAAATTTTTAAAATCAACTGAATTTCGGTGGAATATTTTTACGTGTGTGGTAAAAATTTAAAGTTCGTATAAGAAAGAAGTTTTTAATTTAACTTTTTTATTATCACATGTTATTTGAAGACTTGATCAGTGAGCGTCGCATTTCCTATAAAACATAATTAGCCTTAAGTTTAATATAAATACAACATAATAAGACTTACATTTAGTTTTCAGAATATGGCTTTGTATGATTTGTATAATTCCTTACATAGAAGGCAATTGCAAGTTCTAATATAGAACTTAACATTTTTATACACAACTGAACTAGAAGGTAATCATCATTCACACAAATTGAAGATCTGTGTAACTCTCAAGTAAATTGTTTTGCTTAAATATCCCAATTAGTCTATATTTTTGTCCTATATATATATATTTACTTTTTAAAAGTTACAAATTAAAAAACTAAATATCTACACAACTATGAAAATTTAACTAAAACCAACAATTGATAGAACAAATAAATATAGAGTGTAAGTGAAATAAATTGAATTGTGATTCATATATTTGAAATTGTGTAAAGTGCATTCACATCTTTATTTGTCCTTATTGAAATTCAAAAGTAAAGTACGGGAATATTTTAAAAGTTCACACAAAAGAATAGAAATAATGATTTATGATAATAATATGACCGCACACATTGATTTAATGAAGATGACTTTTTTTTTGTGTAAATATACTTCATAGTGCAAACCTAAAGATATAAGAATGAATCAATTTTTGAACTGATTTAAAAAATATTCTAAGAACTTATAGAATCATTTGAAAATAAAATAAATACCAAAAAAACAAATGAATTCAGAGCATACTTCTATTAAATAATAATTTGCATATTGTTAAATAGAATACTTGGTATATTGATATTTTAGGAAAAGTACGTTTCCTACATTATTTTAATATTTTACAAGATAATGCTTGAATTAATAGGTTTTGTTTGAAAAAAATTGGGATTTATGCTCAAGCTCAGTTTTCAGTATTTTTTTGAAATCAGCGAAAAACTTCTGTGGTACAGTTTTAACACCGGGGTAAGCTGTATGGGAGATTGTCCGAAACTTGATTGTAGACTAAGACCTATTATCAGTCTGTTATCATTATTACTAGTCTTTAGGACTAATAATTAGTTTAGTTTTGACTCTTTATTTCCAGAGATATCTTTGATCTAACAAAATCCTATAAGCACACTTGCGAGATAAAAGATTTTTACCTACCATAGTTCAAACAGTCTGAAGCATCGAGGTTTTGATGTTGAGAAAGACGAGTTTGGTTACGCGCAGCAACTTTTTGCTGTATGGAGTACCTCAAGATATCTGTGAATATTAGTATAGTTCACATATCAAGGGGCATCGATCTTATTACTTCTTCTTCTTTTGTTCCCTATATCCGTAATTAGATGTCAGCGGTCATATGATATTGGAAACGATGTCCTGAAAGATGTTTCGATCCGTAAACAAATCAATTAAAAGTCCAATGTTTGTGACGCAAGAAGCAAACTTCTTATACTTCTTTTTCCTTTAAATGGGTAAACAGCATTCGAGATGCAGAAAACTTCATTCTGGACATACAGTATTTAAATATTGAGTTGCGCTAACAACATTACTCAATACTATAGTTTGAAACAATCAGATTGTTGAAACAATTGGATTACATCCAAAAAAGGATTTGCAGCAAAGGAAGAAGAAGGATTGTTTGAATATGAAGTTGCTCAGAACAAACCGATATTTGAATACCAGATTCCTAGACTAGTGTTTTCTAATTTCTCCTGAATAAAGTTGTCAATATGACTAGTATTACAATAAATAATGTTTTTTAAAACCTTGCTAGATTTTATTAAGCTTAGAAGCAAATTTTATCTGTCAAGCAACTCAGAAAAATTCAATTACAAGAAATAATAACTTTAAATGAAATGTCACATCAGCACCACCTATTAAAAATTATAAATAAATCTTTTTAAATTAGCTACTTATCAAACATTTAAATTAACAAACTGTTTAAAAATAAGCAATCCAACATTCATGGATTGTAATCCGTTAAATATTTTTTTTTTTAATTTCAATCGTACTCTTTTATTACCATTTTAAAATATTCCAATTGAATTTTTTTTTAAATTTAATCAGGAAATGTTGTCAACCTTGTGTCAACCCAGCATCTCGAACATATATTGTATATATTATATTTACCACACAATTAGCATCTTTTATTATTCATTACAATCATTTATTATTCATTAATATCTTTCTGTTTTTTTTAAACTAACACTATTTTTATTTAATTTTCTATTGATTAATTATAGATTATTACCTTAAAGATAAAAAAAAAAACAACAACAACAACAAACTAAAACTAATTAATCTAAAGATATTATTTTAAATATATGAATCCTATATTGTATTATAGATATTGTAACACTGGACATTAAATTGCATTTTGTAATAATTTGAAATTTAAATTACTCATAATTAATATTAATATACATATTAACAAACAACAATGTGTTAAACTATATTAGTTTAGCACAGGTAGATTGCGCAAGTTAAGTGATAATATTCCGAGTGAGATCATCACCTATATAAGCTTTTTTTTTGTAGTATTTTGTAACAAGTTTATTTTTATTTATTACTTAAATAAAATAGAACAACTTTATTTCTTTTTAATATTAATTCTGACTTATTTAATTAAATATTAAATAAATTTAATAATAATTGTATATAATGTCAAGAATTATAAATGTTATTTTTCACACTTTTCGGACAGATTTATTTATTTTTATATTAATTTATTTATTTAGAATTTATTCTAATTAAACAAAAAAAATTTAATATTGAGAAGTAGGTTATGAGTATTTTAAGATTAATAGTTAAGTACATAATCATTATATATATATTATATAATCAATATATATATATTATATACATATAAATAAACTTTTAAAGGGAGTTTTATTAATTTGTTTCTGGTTCGATAAAATCACAAAGTAAAGTAATTTACACATTAATTACATTTGTATATTATAGCATATGTATACAAATTATTTTTCTTACTTCTCTAAAAGAAGAGTCCAAGGTCTCAACTATCCATTTCCATCTGACACTATACAGTGCTGTTTTTGAACGCTGCTATTATGTATTTCTAGAGCTTAGCTTCCTTATTATTGGTTAGCGCCAGGTGTTCCATGACCGATTCCACCATATACTTGCTTTGCCGATATAATTAGTATTTTCACAGAATGTGCCCTTATCCATCATCATTTTCATTATCTTATTTCCTACACTCCTTGTTAATCTCTCGTTAATTTCTATAAGCCGCTATATTATTGATGCTTCCAGGCCAGAGAGGCATAGGACCTACACTAGAGATTTCCTTCGCAGTCTGTTAGGTGCTGTTATTTTTGCGGGTATACCAAGGATATATTGCTTAATCTTAACTCTCTTATTTTTGCTCTACGCCGCATCTTATGAGGCCTTACGGACTGTATTACGGTGATTCTAACTATGTCTCCTTAGTGTTTTCGCAGAATGGATCAATCAGCATTTTCTTTTTCTTATTTGCCAGACTATTTGGTGCTATCCAATTTATTTCTACAAGTATCTATTCGTGATAATTCTAGGCTATTCTATACAGAGCTATATTGTTAAGACATTTATTTACAAATAAGCATACATAAAACGCTTTTCAATAGCTTTCAGTTACGTTTTTCTAAGTTGTTTAAGTAAGCTCCTAGAGGCCTTATTTATCAAATACTTCTTCTATCTTATTCAAAAACAGTTTGATCATTTACTTTTCTATTTTTTATATGTGCCCAGTATCTATAGGTAAGGAACCTGGTGTCTATCTATAGGTATAACCAAGAGTGAAGCTGGTTGTAACAACAGATTGGAAACTTGTTAACCTCTTTCTTAAAATTAACACTTTGACACAAATAATTTTTCATTTGAAATCTGAAAACATTTATTCTACAGTGATTTCCTTTCAAAATTGCAAAAATGGAATTAGTGCAGAAGCTCCAATTTTACATTGGTCTATTACATCAAATAAATATACTATTACTTAAATAACATTGACCAGTAATAATTTTAGGTTAAAACTTAATGCTTAAAGCGAGAGGAAGTATTTGTGAGAAAAAAAGCCTTCTGCATGAACTAGATGTAATCTTAGATCAGTAAAGTCGGTAATCTTTTGTAATATATCTTTGAGGCCTTAAGGTATTTTCTTAAAATTTTCACTGATAAAAATAGAATTTTGATAAAACTAAATTTAATTAAAGCTAATAGTCTTTCTATAACAACTAGTTAGATTATAATTTTAGTTATACCAGGTTCATATTTAATATTACAATTAAAAACTATAATGCAACATTTCTTTACATCGGCTTTATTTATTTCATGTTTTATAAAATTTAATTAAATATGTAAAGAATAATACCAGTTACTTGAACATCATTTAAAATATTTTTATTTCTAACTATAATGCAAATTTAATTCTTTTATAAATATGTGATCAGATTTTTTCTTTATTTAACTAATTTACATGTTAACTTACATTTAATGTAATGTTAAATTAAAGATGATATTATAATAACTTGTTTATAAATTAATTTATATAAATAAATTAATATAAAATACTTTCTAAGTTGAAAAATTAGTCAGTTCAAGAAGATACATACATTTGATTAAGGTAATTAACTATTATTCTATAATTATAGGGGTCTATAACAGTTGTTCTAAAGGCATCTCGCAAAAAATTAATTCCGCTTAATGTCATTTGACAAAAAAGGCTTTTTGTAAAAAGCTCTTTAACAGAAGAAATATTTCGGAAATAATTTTTCCAGAAAAATCATGAAATTTATGTCGGTTTTTCAAAATATCGACTTCCAAAATCTCGACTCAATGACGGTTTCAAAATGCCAATTTGTACAAGATATCAAGTTCGAACTATCGACTTGAAGAAAATGTTGCGATTAAGAATATGTTGACTTCACCAAAATTCAACTCCTATTTTTTATTGAACAGTCAATAAAAAATAGGAGTTTATTATCTTTCCGAATTTTGTTTTATTTGGTCTGAAGTCCCAAAATCGAAGACGACATTTTGAAAATCGACAAAAGCTCTTGGTCCCATTATAATATTAAAAACATTGAACTCTATACCATTTTAGTTTCAAAATGAGACTAGCATCTAAACTTCCAACTCCTTACCTCAGACCAAACATTTTCAATGGGATTAAACATTGCATTGTAGGGACCAAGTATGAGTATCTGGTTATCACAAAACTCCTGCTTCTGAAAAAACTTTTTCTATTTCACTATGACAAGGTGCATTGTCAATTTCTATAATAACTGGTTCATCATATCTAAACATTGCTTGAAATTCTAAAAGACATTCAACTTTTCCCCAACCGAACTCCTTTCATTTTTTTTTTTTGTTTTCTGGAGAATTTCTCTTTTCAGATTCTTTCTTAAATATTTTAGTGTGTAACGGAGAGATTCTAAGTGTTTGGTATTGTTGTTTTTGAAATACAACAAAATTAAATTTTTCTTGTAATGCAGCACCGAGTTCCGCTAATATAATTCGTGCATTTATTTTCGATCATTTCAACAAAATAATCTAACTGAATTTCTGTAATTTTTCGAAATATTTTCTATTATATAAAATATTTTATAAAATACTTTTTCTCATAAAAGACAATAAAATCTAATAATGTCTAATGAAAGGTAAAAGTCTAAGTCTAAAAATAGGTCAAAGACATAATAAAAAAATTTATCAGTATATCATCACTTGTTACAAATAACGATTCATTTTGATCTCATAAAATACAAAATATGATTTTGTTATTGGCGATTTTCTAAATACCTTTAAAATTTTATTTAAAGTACAAAATCCTGTAAATTTTTATCTAATTCGATAACAATTTTTTTAATATGAAATGTACTTTTAATTTACATTTTATATCATTCTTATCTTATTAAATAGTTAATTTAAGAAACACAAAAAATAAAGATACTGGGTTAGACCTCATAAGTGGTAATAAATTTTATAATCAATATAATGATGGCTATTTCTTTCATATACATACTTATTATTTAAAACTAAAACTAACACACATGAAGAAATTTATTTTATGTTCTCTACATGAACTGCAAGATATAAATTTTAATTTTTTAATTAATATAGTTTTAATACATGCTGTGTTGCAGTACTAAAAAATTTGTATTTAAATTCGTTTTAGCAGTTCCGAAATTGAATTTTTATAATTAAACCGTTCACAAAACTTCAAAACACTTTTCCAATGTCTAGAGTCGTTTTTGGATCAAGAGATCTGATCTTGTTATTATGAATTTAAGCTGCTGAATTAGAGATCTCCGGCGATAGTCTAATAAACTAAGGCTTGATCAGAAAAATGACAATCATATTAGTGATAAGTTGATGGTTTAATAGGGCTCAGACCGAGGTTGAATTCTAAAAGCACTTAAATGTAATGTTCCAACAACATTTGCTAATAGTAGTAAACCTGCTTTTAGAAGGGTACAATAATAATATATGTGCAACAATGTAATCTTCACAGATTTTTTAATATTCTGAGATATAATTATGTTTCATAGTTTTTTAAATATATGTACTTTTCATCTAAATTTTCTAAATTTCACTGACTTTCATTAATTGTAATATTTTATTAAGTTTTTACAAGTAAAAGTTATAATTTTATTAGTTGATTAATGTAAAGTTAATAGGCATAGTCATAATTTTACAAATTGTTTTTTTTTTTTTCTCATATCGCAACTTTAAGTTTTTAATTACACAAGAATATTATAAATAGTTTGACCACCCTGTGCGTCAGTATTCAGTCACTCAAAGTTAAATCTTATAATTATAATGCAAAAGTATTCATATTTTTTAATAAGAATTTCAAATAAAATAAAATAGTATATCCCTATTGACTTTCTCGCATATTCAAATTAGATGGTCAAGTTAAAGTAAAACATTATGAATTCTAAATGAAAGCACTTACGTCATTAAAGGAAATCATCAATAGCTGCGTACTCATAAATTAAAAGCCAGATAATTCTAAATTAAATTAATTTCAAAGTAATTGGTACTCGAGATGTTTGAGGGATTTCAATTTATACAAATTCACAAAAATTAAGCATGAGGAGTTACCAAAGTTAGAGGAGCCTACATCACTTATTCCAATCAAGAATTTACAACAAGTTATCTACGGCAAATATTTTCTGCACTAGGGACATATTTTGAAATATTTGTAGTTGTTGCAGGACGTATATTATGTTGAATAAGAAGATACCTCGAAATATTGAAGAATATGATTTCACTGTTATGGATATATTTATTTAAATGCATAAAACTGAGCAAAAAAACTCAAGTCTCTTTAAACTAATACCTAAGACTCTCTTTTGTTTTTAGCCTTTCCTTTTGAGGTATAACAGGTTTACTTATTTTATATTAATATGAAGGTTTATTATGACATAAATTATAATTATATTTGTTTTAAAAGATATAAACCCTGGTCAGAGAATTTGAACTCAAACTCCTTCGATGGAAAGGCGAACGTCCTGACTATTCAGGTCAATTACTTCGAAATAGTTTTCAATCAATTTGTATTACAACTTTAATAAATTATACTTCTTTTAAATTTTTTTAAAATAACTTATAACGATTCCTTTTCGATCAACTTAACGACTGGATGGCACAGTGGTTAGAGTGCCTACTTTTTCTGCGAAAGACCCGGATTCGAATCCTAGTGAAAGTGAAAAAACTTTTCTGATTTCGACTCGACTCAGCTACCATTCTCCTTTGGGTTCAAATTAATGGCTTAATCAATAATTAATAATTATATATCTTAATAATAAAAAATACATTAATATAATAATATAAACAAATAATTTAATTGAATATTATAACTCACAGATATAGAATGCTATATAACTCAAATACAAAATATTACAATATAAACAAAATTGAATTGTATCTATTGAAAATCTAAGACGTTTCTACGTGTTATATGGGTTAGTACTATCTCATGTTTAAGTTTTATGTGGAATTCATTAAGATAAATTCTAATAGCATGAATTTAATATGACCCCCTGCTTCAAAATGTACCTATGGTCTGAAAAGGCTTATTAGCTTAACAGTTGAACAGTTAGCACTTAAAAAAAATACTCTCCAACATTCGTTTATTTTAAGCCATTTTTGTCAAATGTATCACATTATGTGCAAAAGATTCTGTTTCTAGAGCTTAAACGTAGAATGTAAAATCAATAATTTTCTAATGACTTGACTTTTTCCCACTAATTCAATACTTTTCCTATAATGAAATAATAATCCATATAAAAAAATTTATATTTTTCTTTTTTTATTATTATTATATAGTTCTAATATTCAAACAGATCTTCCAATTAGAATCTCATAGAATTAAAAATATTATTATTTAATTTTGTAAAATAAAAAAACTAAATCTTGTCCCGGTATTAATTATCTGAAAGTTTTTTTTTGCTTTAGAATTAAAAAATTATTACAAAATATCTAATTATAACGAAATACCTCAGAAGTTTGTGTTGTTTTTTTTTAAGTTCCGTTTAAATATGAATCGCAAATGCACTGCTATTATTTAAAAAAAAAAAAAAAAAAAAAAAAGATTAAATAAAATTTAATTAAAAACAAAACAAAAAACAAATTGTAATAAAAAAAAAAACAGAAGAAGAAGAATTATAAAAATGTATTTTTAGATATAGGACAAAGAAATAAAAATGAATCAAGTTAAAATTTACAGGTGAGAAGAATATCTATTAGATTCATATACATAATACATATATATATTGTATAATATAATAAACCAGAGCCGTGCATTACCTGTCAAATTAATGTAAATTTAGTATTACAACAAAATAAAAAGACTGTTTTGATAAAAAAATTTTATTATTTGATAATTAAATATTTTTGCCATTTTATTGTGAAGTTGAAAAATAGAATTCCATATTTGTGACAAGAGGGCTAGTGAGAGGGCATCTATGAACCAAAATTGATAATAAAGGTACGAAAGCTTTTTTAATAAACATACGAAAACTTAATTTTGCCTCTCATAAAAATTAACAAATCACCCATGAATTATTGCACTTTTTCATCCAAAGACTTAAGCTGTAAAAAAAACTTGGACTTTGAATACAAGAGTAAACTATATAGCTGCATGAAAGTCTTTCAAATTCAGAGGAAGATATAGAAGATATTCTAACTATGGAAATATCATATAGATACCATTTGTGTCTGTGAGAGTTGACTGTGAGTGTGAGTTATGTATACTCTGGTGTGAATCTGCTTGAACTTCACAAGTTAAAGCTTTTATTTAACACATACACTTAAGGGTTTCACGATTAGGAAAAAATACGATCATACATAGGTTTTTCCTACAACTACATTTGAAAACTTCTTAAATTACAGATGTATCTAATATATTAAATTACTTTGGATGTGAATTTTTCCCTACTTATTTGACAAATTGTCCTTTAGTAGATCACTAAAAAGTCTCGAAATTACTCTTCCAAGGTATGAATGTCGCTTTAGATGTTTGTCTTCATTTGAAGCCGTGTAAAATTTTGTAAGACTTTAAATATCTCTCTTGAAAATATTAGAATATTGAATTTTACTAAGTTTATCGAGCTTTGTAAAGTTTTTTACTTTCTAAAAAGTTAATAACTTCTAAATTTTGTTAGTAACTAAGTTAAACGGCAATTATGTTCTTTAATATGACATGGAAATACACTCAATTTGAATTCAAAGTGTAAATAAAAATTTTCGAGCCAAAGCTCGGGAACTATTTTAACTTAAATTTAGTTTAAGTTTGTTCCGTGAAATTGACATTAAGAATCAAAATTTGTCATCTAAAAATTAATCTTCCAAAATATTATAATAACATTAACACATTATTATCCAACTGGATCTCGAAGAACTCAAAATTCAATCGATTTTCGAAATCACTCGAAATAATTATTAATATTTATTATAATAAATAATTAAGTCGCGACCGGCAATTCAAATTTGCGACCGTATAAGCCGATTCACACAAATAATGATGATCTACCCAATAATATGACATGGTACTGTATAACAATTTTTAAAATTAATACCTATATGAGATATACTTGAACTAAAACAATATTATGATGAAATAATATTTTTGTAACTAGTTAACTTCTAATAATCCGCAGCTTAATGTACAAATATATATATATATTATATATATATATATATATATATTATATATATATATATATATATATATATACATAGTTAAATTGTGATTATTTTCTATTGAATTAAATCAATAAATATTTTTCATTAAAAAAAAAACAGAAAACAAACAAATAAAACAAAAAAAAAAAACCATAATTAAAATAAAAAAAAAAACAAAAAAGTCCCAATAACAAGGTATTGAGTAATAATTTATTAATAATAGTATATAAAATTAGAAAAATAAGAAAAAAAAAAAAAAAAAAAATTGCAATTATTATCGTGACTTTGATTGTGGTCACATTTTCGTGATGATTACCATATATTTGTAGGGCATAAGGTTATGGTTACAAGAAAATATGAATCTTCATCTTAATCTTCTTCATCATTATCATCAACATCACAATCATCATCATCATCATTATATCTATTATGAGACAATAATACGATACAAAATACATCCTATCAAAAATACATTCATACCACATAAGTACGTATACTATATCTTATACTATATACATAATATATATATATATATATATAGTATATCTTATATTTGTAATGTGCTAGTATATGAGGTCTTAAAATTTTATACAATAAGTGCTAACTATATAATATATATATATATACAACAAAACTTAAATTGATGATGTATCAATAATATAAGATTATATTTATGATGATACTGGGATGTTGAAAGGAAACATTATTGACCTTTATATTTTTAAATAATAAAATGGTAATTCAATTTTTTTTTTGTATCTAATAATTAAATATTAAAGCGATAAGATACATTTTTATAATATAACAGATTTATATACCATATACCATCTCTGTCTATTTTTTTTTTTTTCTTGTGCAAATTAAATAATTAAATGGTAATTAAATTATTTATAATCTAATAAAAATATTTTAAGGTTTTTGTTTTTTTGTTTTTCTTATTTTTTGTGTATATTTTCAAAAGATTTTGAAAGTGTTTTTATTTTATTATTTAAATAATTTTTTTTCTTGACCTGCAGTCCAAGTTGAGATATTAAATAATGGGGATTCTTTTCAAATCATCACTTTTTCAAATTTAATGTATAGGAAGACAAACAGTTTGTTTATAAAGATTAGGTATACAAATTAAATGAATTTCTGAATGTGTTTATTTTAATCTTGCAATGGAGTGATGGATTATAGAGTGTTGTATTAAGTGAATTTAGGTGAAAGTTTAAATTAAATTTTTTTTTATTATTATTAATAATAAATATTGACAAAATCAAGATTTATCCTATCATAATATTAATCAAATTTTTTTTAAATTAAATTTTATTTGAAAACAATTCTAAAAATTGATTTAAGATCCTTGGGGTTTTATTTAAAGTGTATAATGGTTTGTTTTTGCAAAATATGTAAAATATAATAAAAATTTAAAAATATATATAAAAGAATTCTTTTATTCCTTTTCCATTTCTTAGGAGTATAGATTATTCACCAAGTCTATTTAGACTAGGCTTGAGTTTCTTTAATCGTTTATTCACTAAAACGTTGATTATTTGGCAGTAACTACTGTATAAGATTATGAATTACACATATGTTAATTTTGTAAGCCATCTATTATCTTACAAAAGAGTTATTTACATATTTATATTAAATCTTATCTTATATTAAGATATTAACTATTACGATATAATTATACAATTTTACGATATTTTTTTATTAAATATGATCTGGTTTTGAATCCTAGACTTACCACATAAAAGGCGGCGTCTTTATCACTACACCATTGGTCAGATAAAATTAATTAATTAATAAATATAATATCTGCTGGTAGTTCTTAAAAAACAAAAGTGATTCATTTTCTAGTTTTATTTTGATTTCTGTTAGAAATTTTTGACGTTTAAATGCCAACTGAAAGAAAATTAGTACAACATTAATAAAAAAGGTACTTTTCTGAACATACGACACTCCCTGTTTTAGAGTTACAAGTGAGGTGACAAAAGTACTAGGAGAACTTATCTACCGAGAAAAAATTTTCTTGTCTTTAATAAATCTTTTTTTATGATATTTAAAATAAGAATTTGCGTATTATATTTGAAGGACAAATTGTTATTATTTTTGTATTAAAATGGGTTAAAAAGTTTGTTCAAATAAAGTTTATTTGAAAAATATGTTAAAACGATAATTAAACACTTATTTTTCAGCTTGTGTGAAAGACATCTCGTATATTTTAGATCTGGAAACTTTATTCTAATGTTGTTCATAGAATTTGAACCTACAAGATTTTTGCAAATATGCATTAGCACGGTGCGTAGACTTATTTAATCCAAAAGTGTGCGTGTAGTTTTTATTCACAATGAGTTGGCTAAAAGTCCTCCGGGGAGTTATGATTTCATAAACTTTAATATTTAAAATTCAGTATTAAAATTGTATAATAATTGATTATTTCTAAAATTTTAAAAAATATAATATATTCAATAATTATTATTCTGATTATTTTGAAAATATAGAATTCCAACTTTTTCCAAAACTTCAATCACTTTTAGTTTAAAATTTCGCAAACACAAATCACTACTGAAAAGTGACAACTTATGTTTTGCAACCAACTTTAATATGTTTAGCATAGATAAAACTTTAAATATTTGTTGTATTGTATGACATTTATTATTTTACATATTATATATGTTTATATGTACATTGATATCCAAACTTTAACTATAAAGTTCAGAACAGTTTTTCAAAAATTCTTTTAAAATAAAAATAAAATTTAACTTTGTTTATTTTTAAAATTCGGTTTTATTTCTTTAAAAAAGCAGTTAATAACTTGAACACACTGTTAAAAAAATAATGTAGAATTTTTTAGGGTCCCATAGTAATAATCTTCCAAGGACATTTGAATATTTTGTTGCGACATACATCCCAAAAACTCATCGGAGTAAATGAGTCAATAATCTCCCGGGGACTTTTATTGAGTTGTAAATTTTAGGCCACAAACCGAAATAATAATCTCCCGAAGACATTTGATTATTTTATTGAGTCATAAACCCCTGCGGGACTTTTATCACTTCGCCAAAACTCCAAACTTCCCAAGAAAATATAATGAAGAATTTTATCTGATTTTTTAGGGCATTTTTGACTCAGTTATTGAGTTGAGCCAATGCTGAGTCTTAAATCCCTGGAGGACTTTTGACCCCCGGACTTTTTTCACTTCATCAAAAGCTCCAATTTTTCCAAGAAATTTAAATAAAATTAATTTTTCTTTTTTTCTAATTAAAATTTAAAATTTCTCACGATCGATTTAACAGCTCATCTAAATTAGATTGATTTATTTTTAAATTTATATCATAAAAGTCGGCAACTCATTAAAATATCAAATCCTCAAATACAAAAAAAAACTATACCAAAAAAACAAATCGCTTAACTCTTTTTAATTAGCTCATCAATTTTAGTACATGTTTTTTTTATATCTAATTATTTCTTCGTTTATTTGTTTATTTGAATCTTTACTATATGTGATTAGATTTAGATTTAGAGTTTTTTAGGTCCATTACAATCAATTTTGAGAAATTCTTTCATTTCTTTATTGATTTTCATTCATTCAAATAAATCTATAGTATAATTGAATTTTTGTTTCGTTTTTGTTTTAATCGTCGCGTTTGATGGCGTTTTATTCAATAGAAAATAATTTGGATTTTTTTTTTCTTAAAGCGTTTTTAATTTAAATGCGGTCGCTTATATTTATTTTAGAACTTTAAATATTTTGTTTTATATGACAAAGAAGCGGCCAGCTCTAAAACAAATAAATATTGAATTCTTTCGGTTCATTTTAGTGTTTTACTGATTTATTTACATTGCGCTTTATGTTTCATCATTAGTTATTCCAGATTAATACATTAAGAAGAACAATCGTTAATTGAATACCAGTTAAACATATAAAAACTAAAAAAAAAATAAATATATTTACCTATATTTAAAATTAATTTAAACCATAAATGAGTATGCCAGTAGTAGAAGTTAGTAATATCAGGTATATAGTTATAGGAGTGTAAAAGTTAATTTAGATTAAAAAAACATTAAATATACCATTATATATTAGATATAACTTACCAATTAAAATTCTAGATTTATTATTATTTTTTGATTTTAAGAAAAAGATCAATGAATAAATTGAGTTATTGGAATTTTTTAGGTTATTACGATACAATTAATGTCAGATACTTGTATATTAATAGTACTTTGTATTTAAAGTACCTGTTCTCATTTATTAAGATTCTTTATTTAGATAGATGTAAGTTATTTTAGAGATTCTTATAAATTTTTTTGGTATAATATTACATTATGGAATACTTGGTATTTATCATTAATAATAAATTTAAATTTTAAGAAATCACATTAAATAGTAAAAATTGAATTATTGAATTGGTAATTTAAGTTATAGGAAGAAATTAAAACTTCTGTTCGCTTTAAAAATTCAAATTGTTAGAATCTTAAACAGTTTCCGTACATTTAACGTCGATTCGTAAAACAATTTAGCTAATTCCATAAAAAGCTTGCATGGCGGGTCAGATTTATGTAAATGTGTTGTCCCACTGGATTCTTGCTTCAGCTTCAAAGTAAAGCTAGATTTCTGATTTTAAAAGTTATATTCAATCTTTTATTAAGAATTATTTTTAACATTTTTATTTTAATAAGAAATTAGGAAATCCTTAAAAGGCAACAGAAAACCTTTAGTATAAGATTTCTACTCAAAATACTTAGCACACCAACAATCATAGACATATGAAAATCAATACATGTGAAAAGCTATCGACTAGATGGCAACTTTTATTTAGCATTTGACTCGACTCAGCTACCATTCGCAATTGGGTTCAAATTAATGACTTAATCAATAATTAATAATTATATAAATTTTTTTTAAAAATATGAACAATATAAACAAAAATAAAGTATAAACAAATAATTTAATTGAATAATATAACTCACAGAAACAAAATACCATAAAACTCAATATTATTAAAATGTAAACAAAATAAAATTCTATTTATTGAAAATCTAAGACGTTTCTATATGTTATAAGACGTAGTTCTATCTCAAGTTTAAATTGTATGTGGAATTCATTTGATTAGTTCTAATAATAAGAATATAATATTTCCCACTGTTATGACATGCACTTATATATTATATAGTCAGACTATTTAACCTATAACAGTGAACAGTTGGTAAATAACACATATTTTAGTTGAATGGAGAATTTAACAAAAATAATTTTACATTTCTCTTGAATACTGCAATTTAGTGATGTGGTTCATGATATAGATCCTATATACACTTTGGACTTCTAACTCTAAAAGAGTGTAGTTGCACTACTCTACAAAAGGAGTATTGTAGTACAAACTTTGGAATAATACTTTTAATTTTTCCAGAGTATATTTATTAAACCCATTTGTTAATTGTTTTATAATTGCTATTGGAAAATTATTAATTCAAATAAAAAACACTTCAATAATTTCTCAATTTCGAGATAACATTCATTTGTTACTACAGCTGACATTATTACATTTTTTTTCAATTTAAGGAACGATATATTTTGCAATTATTTAAATACAATTAAAATGAAAATTTTTTAATCATAGTTTCATATACATCCATTCTAAAGCCATATCATAGTATTTAGATATTTCCTTTTCATCAATTATTATCACGATTTGATCATGTATCTTTTGAAAGATTAGTAACATTTGACAGACTTTTCTAAAAAGTCAAAATAAAATTATTTGTTTATTCTAATAATCTATTAATAGTTTCTTCAGGACTTGAATCTTTAAAATCCAAGTTGAGTCATTAAATTTAAATATGTACATAATTACAATCCATCATATAAATACTAGTTATTATACTTTAGCAATAATTACCCTTACGTTAACTTAAAAATTTCTGTCATTTATAACATCGATTCACTCATTAACCAAACATCGATTTAAACATCGATTCATTCTTTAAACCAAAACCAAAAAAAAAGTGACCTCAACTCTTCTTATTAACTTTTCGTTTTAATTTTAACTCAATTTATGAACTCATTATATATTATAAGTCGTTCAACAAAAAAATTGTATCTATTTCCAGGAAATGAATAAATTTCTCATAAAAACAAATCAAAAAATTTTACCCAAAAATATAAAGACTAACTCAAATTTTTTTTTAATTTACTTAACAATATTTATTATTAGATATTATGATGATCATTGTAACATATTACAATCACATATACTATGCGGTTGATTACACATATTATTTACTACTATATAATAACTCTAATATACTATATCTATAATATACTAAATATGCTAGAATTACTCTGTTGATTCCTTGGAATTTCCACCTGTCAAAAAAAAACAAAAACAACAAATCAAAAAAAAGTTTATTTCGAGTAGTAATCATAAATAATTTGTTGCGAATTAAAAAAAAAACAAAACGACTTTAGCGACCGCTGTATATTTAGAGTAAAACTAAAAAAAAAAACCAAAAACACAGGAACATAAAAAAACAAAATTAGGGCTTTCGTCAAGGTAAGGTGTTTTGCTTTAATTTAGTTTTTTTTTTGTCAACTTAAATCGCTTTTTAAACTGAAACAATAACAATAACTCTTTAATAATGGTTTTTTTTTGTTAGCTGTTTAATTTCATCAAAACTATAAATATAAATAAAAATTGTTTTTCTCTTCATTATAATGTCAAAAAATATTTTATTAAACATATTCCCCATTTACACACCCCTGTTCACCACTTGATCATTGATATTGTGTTGATGAAACATATAAGAAAGAAGATGACAACAAAGTTGAAAAAAACCGATACACAAAAAAAAATAAACAAAAAATGTTGCTAGATTTCACAGATTCCATTAAAGTGACATGGGTACATATTTCATATGTATGGTACATTGATGTTGATGGTTGCGTTTGTAATATATAAGACAAAAGTAATTTAATGATTAAAGAAGAGTTGAGGATGTGCGTGTAGAATTAAAACTTTACTGATTACTTTGTTTTTTTTTTTTGGGATAAGTCAAACCATGGTCGTGTTGTTTTTTTTTGAGGTTTTTTTGCGATTGTTGGAAGCTTTTATTTATGCTTTTTTTCAGCGGAGTATTTTTTTTTTTAAATTCGTATTGCGATTGTAATCGATTCATATTTGTTTTGACAGTCTATTTGACGTTTGCTTTGTTGACTTTTACTTAAGACAAGTAATTATAGTAAATTCTTTTTCAAAATTATTAGATTGCGATCAATTAGAGTGTGTTAAAGTTACATTTAGTTAATGAATAAAAGTGAATTTTGAAATTATAATATATATTGTAAAACGTTATTAAAATCTTGAAGGTGAAGTTTTAGGGCTAATATTTTCTCGAAGTGGTTAAGTTTTTGTTTTTAAATAACATGAAATTTAAACTTAATTTATAAAAATATATTCTGTGTCCCAAATTCCTATAAAAAAATATATCAAATGATTTTATTTTATTACCATAATATTATATTTTCAACTATCTTCGGTTTTAAGAAAATTGCTTCTTGGATCTTAGGATTCTAGTTGGAGTTATAAAATTCGTACTCTAACATTATTCAACTTATATTAACAAACGTTTGGAAATAAATCCAAGATGGATTGTATAAACTTTTCTTCTTGCATAATATGATTTGTATTGTAAGTTCTCGTTATTTTATATGGGAGCCCCTTTTCTTTCTGGCCCAATTTGGCACATCTACGAAGTTGATCTTTATTTTGGCAAAAAAAGCATTCATACCAAATTTTATTAAACTCGGTTGAGATTTTGATGAATTATTAGAACTTGACATTCCCGAAACTCCTAGAATCACTAGATCCAATGACATTAGAATCAATTTATGAAAGCTACTTTTCAGAAATTGCCACCATGTACCAATATTTGAACTCATTCCGATTGTTGGGACTCGAGATTTCTTGAAAAGTCACATGTTTTTGTATGTGGCCCTATTTAATTTCCGATTTGGCCCATCTACGAACTTAACCTTACTTTTGAAGAAAAAAGCATTCATGCAAAATTTCATTAAAATCAGTTGGAATTTACGCGAGTGAACAGACGTTAAAAGACACACATATACACACACTGGTATACTTATAATATTTCTTGTATGGTTTATAAACTAAAGAAAAACTAAAATGAAGCCTTGTAACCTTATAACTATTATTTTTTATATCACTTTATTATGTCAATGACTACTGCATTTTTAATAACTTTATAATTTTCTACTATAACTATATTACTTTATTTATTTCATATAAACTTTTTTTAAGCTTTTTTAATGCTTTATTTTCCACATATACCTAGTTGTTTGCTGTGTCTCAATCATCTTACTTATAATTAATGAGTCCAAAATGGGGATTTATGATGAGCCAAATGCAATTTAATTTATTTTTATGATATATTTTTGGCTCGTGTTAAAATTTTTTTTTTTAATAATTAAAAAGATTACAGAGTGGGTTTTTTTTTTGTTATTTAATGTATTTTCAAGTTTTAATTCTAAGCGGTTTTTATATTTTAGAAAGGAATTAAAAGAAATTAAAAAATAATTTAATTTTTTTAAATTTTCTTGTAGAAAAAATTATATATTTAATAAATCTTTTTTTATGATATTTAAAATAAGAATTTGCGTTTTAATATTTGAAGGGCAAATTGTAATATTGTTATTATTATCGTATTAAAATGGGTTAAAAAGTTTGTTTAAATAAAATTTATTTGAAAAATATGTTAAAACGTAATTAAAAGCTTATTTTTCAGCTTGTGTGAAAGAAATCTCGCATATTTTAGATCTGGAAACTTTATTCTAATGTTGTTCATAGAATTTGTACCTACAAGATTTTTGCAAATATGCATTAGCACGGTGCGTAGAAACCAGAATTAAGTAATTTTAAGATGGAGTTTATCTGGATATGTAGATATTCTTTTGAAAGGAAATAGTCTACATACTTGGAGGCATGAATCTTCAGATAAACATTAAAACTATTGATTATGCTTATCGTTTTTTGAAACTGAAACAAATCGATAACCACGGATAAAGAAATCAAAGTTAAAAAAAGTAAAGACAATCCAACTTAAAGAGAATATTTTCATTCAATAAGTTATTCTGATTTGTTACATATTTTTAAAGAGAAATCCATTATAAGAAAAAAACATTTTGGAACTTCCTAAAAATAAAGTAAGTTTTATCTCAGCCTTAAATATTTTAAAATCATTAAATGGATTATAAAATTTTTTTCAGATGGGTGCATGTAAGCATGTAATGTATTTTTTATCTGTGAGTTATATTATTCAATTAAAATATTTATTTATGTTGCTTTGTTAATATATATTTTTGTTGTAGGTATAGAACTAATAGTTATTGGTTATATGTACCATTACTAGTTTGTCACAATGGAACCGCAGCTCCCCTTTCAGAAAAATCCTTCCATGGGTGCCCACTCTCACCACTTCTATTCTAAATCGTCATAAACAATATTTATTTATTTGTTTACAGTTCCCTACCATACAGTTCCCTATATACAATGTGATAAGTGAGTGAATCTGCCTTTTCTTTTCAGATTTATAATCTATTTTATATTATGATATAAACTATTACGATTTCCATTACAATTAATATTCTGTTATCAGATATGATCTGAACACCTAAACAATATAATTTTCAAGGTCTATAAACAGAACAAAGATATTACTTGGAGCTTCTCTATGCAGGCGATATAGTACTTTCAAAACATAGGATCAGGGATATGCAGTCCACATTCTCAAAATAAACATGGATGAAATCAAGGCGACGAAAATCAATAGCATTAACAACCAGCACATCATATACTGAAAACTACCTTGATGCTATAATGACCCCTGAAAACAAAGCTAAGGATATTTAATCTCTGTGTAAAAATCTTGCTAATGTACGGCTGCGAAACATATATACGCTGATATCCAGGCGGAGTGACACAGTAGTTAAGTGCCAACCTTTCGAAAGTGCGAAAGGCCCTGGTTCGAATCCTAGTGAAAGTGAAAAAACTTTTCTGGTTTTCGACTCGAATCAGCTACCATTCGCATTAGGTTCAAATTAATAGCTTAATTAATAATTATACAAATACAAAATAATAATATACAAAAAACAAAACAAAAAATAGAATTTTAACAATTGAAATCTAAGGCGTTCCTACATGTTATAAGGCCTAGAATTATATCATGTTTAAATTTTATGTGTAATTTAATAAGACCAATTCTAATAACACGAATATACTATGACGCCCTATTCCAACATGTACCTATGGGCTTATTAGCCTAACAGTTGTACAGTTAGTGCTTGAAAAAAAAAACATCATCACCCTGAAACTGAAAGTTCATTAACATATGTCTATGCATAAATGCACAATATTCTCTCCTGCAAGAAAAAGCAACGAAAATTAATAAAGAATTAAAAAAGAAGATGGAGTGGGGTAGGCCAAACATAAGCCAGGGAATGGAATTTCTAAGATATTAGATGACACGGGCGTCCAAATATTAAATGAAGGCTACCACTACAAGATAAATTTAACCAATGAAACCTCACATAGGAAAATATAAAAACAGCGGCAGGAAACCGTGTGAGATCGAGTTGCTAAATGGACGCTCGATTCTCTCTCTCTATTTGTACCTAAAGTTTTAGGCAAAAGTTTTTTCAATTTTACTAGAACTCAAACCCAAAGTTTTCTCGAATAAGAAGTCTGCACACTATATTATATTCTCCAATATTTAACCTGTTTTTTCAAATTTAATTACAATGTTTATTTTCCTCCTTACATTTCAAATAACAACTCCTACACATATGCAATCACAAAAACTACAACATAACCATTTAAAAACATCATCATTATTTCAATTGTTTTGTGTGACCATACAACAATGTTCTTTAGAATAAAATTGATTCAAACAATAAAAAAATGTAATAAAAATTTATATTATTAAAATATATCAAACCTATTTTTAACATTTTTTAATGTCTTACAACATGTACCAATATAAACATCTGTTCATCAAAATAACGTGAACAAAAAAAAAAAATAGGTTTGTCCAAATTAGTTAAAAATTACTCCAAACATAAGTTTTGCAATAACAACAAAACAAATATATTTTAACTTAACATTTTTTGTTTTTTTTTTTAACTTGGATACTTATAACATGTCCTTTAATGTTACTTTACCGACTACAACAGAATATTAATATTATATTTTTTATTTAATATCAATAATTTTATATAATTCTACATATTAAAATATATATATATATTTAATAAAAAAAATGTGATATTTTCAAAATCATGACTCTATGAATATCACCTATAAATTCAAATATGTAAGGCATATACAATGTATTAAAACCTAAATTCTAAACTTATATATTACATGTGATCATTCTACAGTAAAATTCGCGTACTCACAATGGTACTTACATGTATTATACATTGATTTCGTGTTGTACGTGTAACTAGGTTCAATATGATTTTAAACTATGGGATAAAATAATATGGGGTATATAGGTACAATATAAATATTTTTTTTTTTTTTTTTTTTTATTTTAATAATTTTCATTTATATGTGAACTTCCTTAGTATTTCCTTAGCGTTCCCATTTTTTTTTTTTTGGTTGTTATTTTATTATAGAAGTTGTTATTATTTTATTATCTTATGTCCTCAAGCTTTTCTTTTCAACATCTTTACATATAAAACTATATGTATATACCTTTAATTTAATATTTTGGTTATCTTTGTTTTTTATTTTCCTTGGTAAAATTAAAATGAATTCTAAAATACCGAATTCGCGTTTTGTATCAATAACTCATAATAATGATTTGATTCTTCCTCATTTTATAAATTCCTGTGATGGAACCGCACTATAATGAAAATCAGTTGTATAGTTGCACACTGTGTCGAAAGAATGAAAAACAAAAAACAATCGTTTAATTTAGTTTATAGTTTGACTTAATTTTTTTTTTTTTTTTTTTTTGAATCGGTTAAGCTTCTTGCATTTTGTCTTATTATCTAAATTTGAGTTCATGTGTATCTTTCAACAATTTAATAGAAGTTAAGAATTTTGATTTTGGGAACTTATGAGTCGGTAAGAAATTTTATTTTGTCGATTTTAAAAAAATGAACAGGGCCATATTTCATAAATATTGACAGGTGACATTTGACAAAATTGTCACATTTGTTTGATAAGTTGGTTTAAAAAACCATTATTTTTTGTTATATGGGGTTTTTTGAATTTTGAACTTTGATTAAATAGCAGATTTTACAACTATTTGTCTGTTAATTGTCGGACTATGAATTTTTATGAAATAGAGCACTGGTGATATATATATATAAATGAAAATTAATATAACACTTCTTAAATGTGCTTTTTAAAATAATAACTAATAAAGTTTCGAACAAAATTTGGAACGTATTTTTGTGATTGGAATCTTTGAATAGAATATAATTCCTATTGATGGATTCTTAAAATTTTCTAAAAAACTTCTTTTCTGAACTTAAATTGCACTAATCACAACTCCAGACACCATTCAACTATGCCATATTTCAATTTTCCATATATCATTTGAACAACCTATTTGTTTTCTATTCAGTTAGAATATATTGTTTCGAACTAAATAAACAAATTTTTCTTTATACGAAAATAATATAAATTTAGGTAACGATTGAAATTTCTATAGTGGAGTAAAAGATGAAGAATACACAGGTAGAACAGAAATCGAACAAAAACAAAAATAAAAACAAAAAGATAGAAAAAAAAAAGTTATAAAGGTAAAAATTTTTGATCGTGATTTAAGAAATTTTCCTTCAAAAGATAACATGAAAATTGAACCGTGAACATATGTTATGGCATGTAAGGTCACATGTTTGAGGTCTCCGTGATTTTGCCAGTTCTTTCTGTATTGTGTTTTTATTTTTTTGTTTTTCTGATGGTTTTTCTCCAATTTTGTTTTTTTTTTTTTTTTTTTAAATAATTATAATAGTTTTTATTTCTAGTATTTTTTATTGTAGTTACTAGGGTTTTTTTTTGTTATTTTGTAATGGAATGTGAAAAATAAAACTCACCTGAATAATATAAACTTAATGATGATAATTTATAAAACTATAAAATAAAAATATACCTACTCTAATTTTTTGGTCACAGTTCTAATAGTAAGACAGTTTTGTTGAAGTCTTTTGTACAATTGTTAAATTAAAAATTCATTTTGAATAAATTTCTGAAAATTTAATTTTATTAATTTAATAATATAACTCACAGATATAGAATACCATATAACTCAAATAAAAAAAAAATCTAAGACCTTTATACATGTTGTAAGGCCTAGTACTATTTCATGTTTAAATTGTATGTGGAATTCATTAAGATCAATTCTAATAGCACGAATATAATATGATCCCCTGTTGCAACATGTACCAATGGTATAGACAAGCTTATTAGCCAAACAGTTGAACAGTTAGAGCTTAAAAAAAAAATAAAACTATAACTTGACATAGCAGAATACAAAGATCGTCTAAACTTTATTTGATTGCGTATTCAACTAATCAAAATAACTTCCAATAACAACTTAC
>OY720443.1:52039530-52177030 GCA_963082915.1 Dolichopus griseipennis | reverse complement strand
TAATTTGAGTGCATACCGTAATTTCATTGGTTTTTTGAAGGATTATTAAAATAAATATATTTATATATGGTAATATTTAACAACATATTGGTTAAACTACTTTCGAAAAATCTCATTTAAAAAAAATATGATTAATAATTAATCTTCAAAATTGTACATTGGTAATTTGCTAAGCAAATAGATTTAACCATAAACGAAGGTTAAAAAACAAATTATATTAATGATTTTCTAAAATGAATTCATATTTGGCTTTAATCATAAGGAATTAAATAATTTATCATCTATATTGGTTGGTGTTTGATTATTATTATAACGAGAGGTGAAATGGTTGTTGGAACAGGTATGAAAGGTGAGGTTCAATTGAATGTTGAATATTCTCATTTAGATTGTAGTAGTAATTGTGCAATGCAAATAAGAAACATTTAGAACTTTCAAATTAAATTCAAAAGATCTCATAAAATAACCTCTGACTCAAAACGTCGAATACACTTATCAAAACTGACCAAAAATTGAAGACAGGAAATACCGTTATACTACTTCCGTTGTAAAGCAATGACCTAAGAAAAATAATATACCTATGTACTGGAAACATTTTATAATTCCATACACAACTTCTGAAAAACGTTAGAAAAAATAAAACGCATTTATAATCTTATTTATTACATAAAACATGTATCTAATTAAAACCCTAGTTTTCTATTTGAAAAAAGAAAACATTATACTCAGGCTACAACAGTAATCAATATCCTGAGAAATGTCAACTACTTTTTACAAAATGTTTAGCCATTAACAAAATTTCCTGGCTTCCCCGAACCGAAATTACAAAAATATAAAACATTCAGTAATGATTAAACATTAAATATATATATGTATAAAAGAAAGTTGAAAGCAGAAGACAGCAGCAACAAAATCATCACATCACACTAACAATAAAAACAACCTCAATAACAACAAAACAAGAAATATATAACAAAATCCAAATATTTACGATCTTGTTTCTTACACTGAAAACACTCTAAACAACATCACACAAGTGAACCTTTGATACTCAATTAGACGTTTCAGTCTAATTTAAAATGTGTTCGATTGAAATTTAACACCTTTTCTTTTATATACCAATTTTTCTATACTGATGATCGTATAAACTACCAATTTACCAAACTACCAAAAAAATATAAAAAAATCCAATAATAAAAAAAAAAAAAAAAAAATTAAACACCAGATTTTATTGTGAATTTATTTGAAAGAAAATACTTTGGGCGCTTGTACAATCTGAATTTCATGTCTTGTAATTTCAAAATGTAACAACTGCTCCCGCTGTTGCTTTTTTGTTATACCTGGTACTGCCATTTAAAACTTTAATGTTAATCCTTTGAATATCTTTTAGTTTATTTCTATGTTGATTCCTTTTTAAATACACTTTTGCCCTGTATACAATGTTAATATTGTATGTAATATGACTTTGAGTTACAGTTTAAGTCAGATGAACAGTGTTGGTCAAAAAAATAATTACATATAATAAAATTTATAGGAATTGATAGAAGTCATACAGAATAGCAAATAAATTACAGAGCATTTGCTCACGTTATGAAATAATATTCTAAAAACTAATGACTAAGAGACTTTTTTGTGCTAATTATTAAACTACTAGGCCAGCAAGTCTATATGATCAATAGATGCTTTAGGAAACTTTAAGAAATTTAAAGGACAAAATACTCTTATTGTGGTAATAATTGATATGAATTATTTACGCACACAATTACTACGGGGACTATAAAATTTCTTAGATGCCAATTTATATAATTTTATTTAAAATATATATTTCTATGTCTGTGAGTTATACTTTTTTGCATCATCAAACTAGATAAAGATTTTCAACTTTTACTTAAACTCAGACAACTCCTCTTACATTAGATGTATGCAATCTAAACATCATAACAAACTAACATTGCAAGTCGTTAAAAAGTCAATTATTTATACGAGTTTAAATGGAATTTTTTCTTTATTTATTTTAAATTATTATTTAATTAGTACTAAATGCTTCTAAAATACTTTTAATTCAGTTAAGCAACAAAAATAGATATCACCTTGGTGGGATTGGATGAATACAACCCTTACATCTTTATGTTGTGAACCCTGGTACTCTGAATCACTCGTATACTTACAGAGCTTCGCCGAGCCATCGGTTCCTCTAATGAACTGGATATCTTCCCCTGGTTCGACTACTTTACAATACTGAAGTCTTCCCAGTAACTTTCTGCTAACACCACAATTCTTTAGTGCTCAAGTGCTTCGCATTGGTAGAGGACATGCAGAACCGTTTCGTTCTCCCGTCCACAACCTTTGCAGTTTCGAGCAGTTACCCTGTTCTGTCTGCGTGAATTTTAAGCATTAGTGGCCTGTGCTTATCCTTGTTTTTAATCTAAGATCACTTTTTTCCGTTTTAGGATCATTTTAGTTGCATTAGTGGTTGCATTCTTCATATATATCGTCGCCCAAGCTCACTGCCTGGGTCAGAATTTCTTTGTATACATGTTGGCTATTTCCATTTAACCAGTTTCTTGTCATGTGTAGTCGTAGAGCACAGTCAATTGTTTTTTTTTATATCTCAATTTCTGAGCTTCAATAGCTTCTAAATCCAGCATTGTCTCCATTGCTTTAATAGAGGCGATTCTAGTTGAACACGTTATTTCCAAACACACACAACACTTTACATAAGACACTTTTTTCTTAAACTGTATGTACTCATAGTTAGTTGGACCATATCAATGAATAAGTGTTCACATGTTCATATATCTTCATCTATACATAAAAATGTTAATAGAATTTAAAAAGTTTTAAAACAAAACATTATTAAGAATTCATTGAATATTTTGTTCCGTAGTCGTTCTAAAAGTAAAGAATTTTAGAATTTTCTTTAAAGTTTGTACTTTATTTTACGTTTTTTTTTTTATTTTTCTTTTTGGTTCAAAATGTAAAAAAAAAAAAAAACAATTTCCTAACCAAATAAAAAGAATGGGATATAAAAGTTGATCTCATATCACCACAATATCGGTTTTATTATCACTTAAGCTAAAAAAAAAACAAAAAACAAAATAAACAAATTCTTAACCTTTTACTCTTCGCATATAATAAACATAATATTTAATTTTCAGTTCTGATCTTCGTTTCGGAATTGTTGTCCATAGTTTTTAAAACTTTGTTAGTTTTCTTTTTTTTTAAATTTAATTTTATACCACTTTTATTTTTTTTTTCCTCCGATAGTTTGATAAAACGTGATAATTCCTGGTGATAATTAAAAACTGATACTTACTGTAAAAATGTTATATATAGATTAAAAGGTAATATACATAAAGAGGTTATTGGAAGCATTACCACATATTAATTTAATTTTAATGAGGTTCATTATAAGTCATTATATTTCAGCTATTCTAATTATTGGAGCTTCCGAGTCGGGGCTTCCTGTGATCCTTAGGTTGTTGCATAAATTGTAAAATAAAAATTGCAATGTTTAAACTAGTTTTCAATTGTTTCCAAAGTTAGATTATTTTATCTGAATAGGCACCACAAATTCTAAATGTTTGATCTAAGCTATTATAAAATGGAATTGTTCTTTCACAATGTTGGCTTAGAATGAAGATCACAAATTTGTTGTTTTCAGTTTAAATTGCCCCTAACAATTACCGAATTTTAATTCGGGTCAAGTTTTAAACTTACAAACAATGTCCTGAGAGACCTTACAGACGCCAACAAAATTTTACACATTTAATAAACTCTCATCTATTTAATCTTTTTAACGTAAAACAAGGAGAACAACAGATGCTCATCCTTACGCAATTGAACTAACCAGATGGTACACGGCTTATTGAAACTCATTTTCCATGCCGTCATCACGTTTATGGAAATATATTCCCATCTAATTTTTTCGAGCCCCGATAATCCCACACTCCTAACCAAATGTGTTTCTTAAAGTTGATTTTGTATATATGTATACGATTTAGCGAAATTTAAGAAGAGCGTTAACACCTTTCTTCTAAATATTCCATCCAAGTGTTCCCATCCCCTATAATTCAAAAATCCCAAATAACATTAGTCAGGATCCTTCCCTATCTCCATTCCTGTAACTAAACTAAACATTCGTATTACAGGTCTCATCCTAAAGTTTGAGTATTGTTGAAAGGGTTGTGGTTTTGGAGTGGTAAAGCCACAAACTACCTATAGTAATTTTAGTAGCTTTCAGTAGCACCCTATGTTAATTTTATACTTTAAAGAGTTACCTTTTAATTCATTCGAATATCGTAATACGTTCGAATATTGCAATATCAATTATTTCATATAGTAAAAAAAAAAATCAAATTTTATAAAACTTAACAAAAATTAAATTTAAACATCCACCAGATATAATTTAATTTACCAACACATGCATATGAACGTAATTCGCAACAAAGAAAAATGAAAATAAAAAAAATTAACTAAATAAAATTGGCTTCTGGTTTATTTTAAACATTTACAGAATTTGGCTTAAGTACACAGCTATAAAATGGTTTCAAGTTGGCGCATTATTTTATGAGTAAAATGTTTGGAATTTCTTTTCTTTTTTAATTTTTTCAAAAACAAAACTAAGTTCAGGGGCAATGTCTCCCAACTTAAACACATATAATCGATATTCACATGTATATAACTTTAATATATAACAGTCAGTAGTTGACATATTTTTCATTATATTATTTAGATTATTTTTAGAGTATGTATGTGCATTAGTTGCTGGTATGCACGTGTGTGCAAAAGTATGAGATATACATAATTTTGTAACATTTAAATTAAGTTTGTGGAAAATTGATAAGGAACCATGCAAAGAAATGTTATTGCAAACATTATGGAAAAACTTATACTTCAAAAATGGAAATACATCAAACGGTTTCGTGATTTGGTGTGCATGTAAATGATTAAAATTTTGGAAATTTTTGTATTCTACTTATCTGATGTAATAATATTTTCAAACACTGTATAAAATACAGGAATTTTTTAATTCCATAACTGCAGCAACACCTGGAAATATGCAAAACAATACATTTTTAGGCCTGGTTTTATATCATTCCTCAAAACCTTTAATAGCAAGAAAAAACTGTGTTTTGTAAACTTATCGCCTCTCTTACAATAATATAACATTTGAAGAATTTAAGATGGAGAAATGTTGATTTAATGTATCACTGTATCCAGCCAATTCGGTTCAACGCAATCTAAGTTGGTTTCACATAATTCAAACTAGCTTTGAACTAAGGTGAGGCTTTATTAGGTTCTCGATAAATCTCAATTATTTCTCAAGCACACTTATGGGTAAAATTTTCATTCTTTGTCATATCCTCCAGCTACTTTCAACTAATTAGATTACCCGGCCTTAACCAATAGAAAAAGACCATTTCTTGGGGGAAGAATTTTTAGATATGTTTAAAAGATATTGATTTTTACAATCTTCTGTTCTTCGTTTTAATGAAGCTAACATCTACAAGCTCCTCAGGTTTCTAAAAAGTGAATACTTCTGCTCATGCGCTTCGTCTTCAACTAAGCTCCTTTACTTCTACATCTTTTTGCTCAAATGCTTACTGGATCAATTAAAATAAAACTTTTGATAAAGCAATTTAACCATTATCATCATATGATGCTTTTATCCAATATAGAATAGTGCCCATATAATGCCTGACTAAAATTTAACTAAAAAAACAAGAAAAACAAAATTAAAAACAATTTTTATGAACTAAAAGAGTACATAATTTTGTTAATTCATCTGTTAATTTCAATTATTTTAAACGAACGAATTTCTAAATTACTATACAAACACACAAAAATGATAATCTCGTCTTTACAAGCACCCTTTCACAAAAACCAACAGCACAACCACAAAAAAACCAAAAAAACAATAGCAACAAAATTTGTTTGCTTTAGTTTCATCTTAATTTAGTCTTCAGCTAGATTTTGTTAGTTGCTATACGATGCACTATCTGTACTATCTGTATAGTAAGCCATGACTTAAGATTCTTTTCATTAAATTCCTTATTTTTTTGTTTCTTACACACACCAAAAGTAAAGCAAAATAAAAAAAAAAAAAAAAACGTTTTTGTTAAATTTTTATCTAGATTTCGATTAATTTCTTGCCTTTTATTTAACACTATCGTGCCGCGATGAAAAGACCAATATACTTGCCGATAGGTTTTTGGTTCATTTATATTTTTTCGTTTTTTTTTTCACAATTTTTTGTTTTTTTTTCTAATCCCAAGCTTTCAAGCTGAAACTATAAGAAATTAACATGGTATTGATCAAAATCTCTATTACTTGTTGTTTAATTTTTTTTTTTTTTTTTTTTTTTTATTATTTTTAAAACTCCTGATTCCCAAGGAATTTTCTTTCACAGATTTTCTCTGTAAAGTTTTGTTAAAAAGTTGTACTAATAAATTAATTTGCTTTGTTGCGCATTTGCGATGCGCAGAAGGACATTTTTATAATATCTCTGATAAGAAATTAAAAACAAAAAAAAAAAAATAGTATTGAATCTCATTGAATCCCATAAACATTATTACACTATAGATTATATATGAATTTTGTGTCTTGTATATGGGGAATGATTTTATTCTTAAAAATCGATCGGATAGGAAACATGGAAACGAACAAGCCAAAAAAAAAAAATTTCATTAAATGAAAATTTCGTGATCTGGTTTTAAGTGTTATGAAAATTTTAAATTTTATTTATTTTCTGCTTTGATTTTTATTTTTTTTTTCTAATTTTATAAGAGGCAGTTGAAACTAGTTTTCATTAGTTTCATATTTCATAAAAAGTTAATTTAAACATTTTTATTTAAAAAACAAAATTAATATAGTAATGATTCGTTTGATTGTAAATGGTTGATTAGAATTACATATATGTGAAAATTTTTTGTAAAATAAATGACATGCGATTTTAAAATATGTATGTTAATATTTCTAGTTTTTGCGAAAAATTAAATTGTAACAATTTAGAGCGAAGTTATTAAGAAGTAAATGACTTTTAGTTTTGCACTATCCAAAAGACAAATAGTTGTCAAAAACGATAAGGGTATGACTTTTACAAGAGAGCAACTGTCATTAATTACCAGAACAAATAGACAGATTTTTGTGTACCAAGGTGAAACAGAACTAGGACATACTATCTTCTAAAGCTTATGGCATTTCAAATCAATGTGATTTTATCTTGATCTTTTTACAAATGAATCTACATCTACTGTTTTAATTATTTAGATAGCTCGATGGCACAGTGAAGAGGTTGGCGACCCCTTACCATCCGATAGGTTCGAGTTTAATCCCAGTAATTAATCATCAGCTGTCATGTGCGTTAGATTCAATGATTAATAATTTAATTTCCAGACAGCTGGGTGGCACAGTGGTTAGAGTATTGACCTTCTCACGAAGGGCTCGGGTTTGAATCCCAGTGAAAGTAAAAATCTTTTCTGATTTTCGGCTCAACTCAGCTACCATTTGCCATTGGATTCCAATTAATGACTTAAGCAATAATTAATAATTATATATCTCTAATAAAAAGACATTAATATAACAATATAAACAAATAATTTAATTAAATAATATAACTCACAGATATAGAATACCAAATAATTTAAATACAACATATTACAATATAAACAAAAAATAGAAATGTATCTATTGAAAATCTAAGACGTTTGAAGGTCTGCATGTTATAAGGCCTAATACTATCTCATGTTGAAATTTTATGTGGAATTCATTTAGAAGAATTCGAATAACACGAAAATAATATGACATCTGGTCCAATATGAACCTATTGTATAGACAGGCTTATTATCCTAACAGTTGAATATTTAGCACTTAAAAGAAAAAAATGATCATCTAACGTTTAGTCGTTTAATAAGAGATTCAATGTTGATGTTCCTACAAGTGTCTTTGTTAAAACAACACAAAATAAAACGTCTTCTTTTTTAAATTTATTTGGAATGGGCTAAAGTGTAAAAAAAACTGTAAATCTCCAGTTGTTTTCAAAATTTAATTAAATTTTGTACTTATTTAAACACAATATAAATATTAAGAAAATTATTAATTTTTGTTATTCCCATTAGATCTAGTTCATAATTATAAGTACAAAAGAAAATCAAATTTTTATTAACATCTTTCTTACAATTATAATCTGCTATTAAGTAAATTCCTCTGACAGAACTAAATCACATTAATTTGTCATGGAAAATTAGATTTGTAAAGCAGACTGAAAGTAAATGTTGGTCAAAAATTCTTATTTTAAAACAGAACAAATAGAAAAAATGGTGAAGATTTTTTATTCGTATTTAACTTTTATCTGACTTAAGATTAAGTTTTCTACCATTAGAGAATTTTAAAAACGAAATTATTTATTTTAATTATATAATATATTGGTATACCCAGAAAAAATAAATTCGAAATATAGCTTAAGCTGTCTAATAAATATACTACGCTTTACTATGGTGAAATTACATTTAAACTAAATTTAAGAGATGGCATGTACTTTTACTTGGCTATAATTCAGTTGACTTGCTACCGCATTAGCATATAAGTATGAACGTAGTTTTTTTCATCCGTCCGTGCGTGTTCGACTGTTCATATCAATTTAAATAGATTAAAAGAGCAAGGTCTCTGATATTTTCACAAATCCGTTTTTTTTTTTAATTGAAATAGTTTCCTCGGCGGGTTCATTTAGTGTTCATTCAACTCATTTTATATGACTATAACTCTGTATTTAATAAAATAGGATATATGCAATTTTTCCAAAAATAGCATAAGAATTGGTGAGTGTAGAGCAGGACGTTCGAATGGCTGGAACACTATTTCTATATTTTTATACATGACACTGGATTTAATTAAACCATGTATCTAAAGCTTTATCAAATGCAGTTAAGTTTGTTGGCAGCAATTCGTGACGATTTTGTTTAACTCCCGGTGAGAGATTCGTGTAGCTGCCATTAAAATGTGAAGTTCATTACTCTTCATTGTGTATCTAATAAACCTAGGCTAGCCTAACGTTCCCATAAAATTTAGTTAGCCAAGTGTAAGCTTAAAAATATAGAGTGGCGCAAAACGACCGATATGGTTTGAATATTTAATAACTTTTTAAATTTATTTATGTTCTTTATTTTAATTTCAGAATTTTTTGAAAACTTGAGGAATTGGAAATGGAACAGTACACAACTGAACAGCGATCAAAAATTACGAAAAGTTATGAAAAATATAAAAAATCTAAGACGTTTCTACATGCTATTCAGGTTGGCGCAAAACGACCGATGTAGTTTGAATGTTTAATAACTTTATAAATTTATTTATGTACTTTATTTTTATTTCAGAATTTTGTGAAGAAAACTTGGGGAATTGGAAATGGAACAGTACACAACAGAACAGCGATCAAAAATTACGAAAAGATATGGAAAATGTAGTGGAAAAAGCACGAATGTGCGAAGCCGAAAATGGTCATATACCACTTGCGGTAAATAATTTTTCTACTTAAGCTAAAAATATTCCCCATTAAAATACTGTATAACAAAAAAATAATAATAATAATTAACCATTTAAATAAAAAAGTTATTAAACATTCAAACCGTATCGGTCGTTTTGCGCCACCCAGTATTTAAAAATTGTATATTTACTTTCCTTAACCCTACAATATTATAATATTCTTATTATGTTCGTGTTGACTGATGGTATTCCAAAATTGACGCAGTTTACTCTACTTTCGTCCTCAGTTTTTTTCAGTGTCTTATACTCTGAATCTTTTTATTCTTTTCTAACTTCAGAAAAGTAAAATATACATGAATTTCTCAGTTCATTCTTCCAAGTCATATTCCCTTTATTAGTGATGAAGTCTCTATTTTAGTGAACTAGCATTCTATTTATTTTTATTTTACTTTCAAGATAATGGAGATGTCATTTAATGATGATCACCTAGAATTTTTACATCCCATTAAAAAAAAATACAAAAAAAAAAACAGTAATTTTTCTCAATATAGTGTAAGATTCTTTAATCAGCTTCATATTTTATAAACATTCATGCAAACACACATACATGTGACTAACATAAAATGTATCTTAAAAAAAAATAAATCTGACCAAACATTTTTAAGAAAATAATTACTCTAGACCGTGAGATTTTTTTCTACAAATTCTTATTTTGGTATCAAAAATAACAGTCATTAATTTATTAGTGTGTGTGCGTTTGTGTGTGCGCGAGTTGTGACGTAGAAGAAGATAAATTAAAGCAAAAACGAAGAAGAGTGTTGTAGAGTAGATTGTGTCAACACTGGGATACCTGTATGACCGTAATATCGACATTATATCGTATTGAATTATTTTTGATAAAATTTTAGTCAACCACCTTTATTAGGTATAGAGTAATGCTCAAGTAAAACTTTAAATTAAACGGCAGCCACTCAAACCCACCGCACTATCCCAAATAAATTTTGAATAAACTTTGACCATAAAACTAAACTATTTTTGGCAAAATTTCAGACACCCAGCTTCATTAGGTGTAGAGTAATGCTCCTATTAAAGAAGGATTTGTATGGCAGCTACTCGAACCCGTTGACCAAAATGGCTGGATTTGTGAGAATTTAAAAATCCTAGCTCCGTTATTTTTTAAGTTATCGTACGGACGGACGACCGGACGGACTTACATAGCTGAATTGATTTACTTTTCAATTTTGATCCGATTCATACTTTCGAGTCTATATCTACCCCCTTTCCTTTTCTGCGTCACAAACGTAATGACAAATTTAGTATACTTTTTGACTTATAGTCATCCGGGTATAAAAAGCAACAAAACACAATCGAAGTTACCTAAAATTTTAGGCAATCAAAATAAAGGTGCTTCAATTAAAAAATGATGTACAGAACAAAACAAAAGCGGAAAAATCTTTAATAAATTTAAAGGAAGTGTTGGCAATTTTTTTTATTCGGAAACTTTTTTGTTTTTTAAGACGGAAGATATAGATTTATAAACAAAGTCAAAGTCGGTCTAAGTTAATCAAAATTTTTGGATTCATTGTGTGATTCATATAAATGTATATATAATTAGTGAAGGGATCAAATAATTGGATGAATGAATGAAAGAAAAATGAATGAATGAGACCACCATTAAGAAAATTAGTTCGATTGTGATACACTCTAATGACGATTTAATTTAGTTTTAGTTTTGATTTTTTTTTTTTGGGAAATTTTTTGAGAATTTTTTTCATCTGATGGTGTGGGAGTTTTAGATTAATTATTTGATTATTAAGGTTTTTTTTTTTTGTACTTAAAGTTTTTCAGATTTTCAGTAGCTCTGAAATAATTAAGGTTAAATTTAAATTGGAACTATTTTTTTCTCTTTTTTATAAAGGTACATACTAATTACAATTTTAGACAAATAATTACATTATGTTGCCCATGACGGATTAATGAACTTTAAATTGAAAAGAATAAGTTTGAGATTTGAATTAATTTAAAATGAAATAAGTTTTTAATAAGAAATTTAATAACAATTATAATGTCAAAAGAAGATATGCATCAATATGGATTTCTAATGAAATCAATATGAATTATAATGTCAAAAGAAGATATGCATCAATTAGAATTAAAACTGCCCCAAATACTTTAATAATAATAATCATATAATTTAGAACTTTATTGCTATTCTTCAATATCTGGTGTATCATTCAATTTATTTGCCGAGGTGATTTAGATTACACATTTTAGCTTCATTTTTTTATGGAAAAGTTTAGGATGCATTCTGTTGTCCTTTGGTTGCATTCTGTCTTCCAAACCCAATTACAAAACTTCATTATTTTATGGAAAAGTTAAGGATGCATTCGTCCCTTGAGTCTTGGCTGTACGATGTCTTTCAAACCTAAATAGTGTTAACTCTAGGTTGTTAAAGTAACTTGGTTTTTATTTGAAACTATACTAAAATACTCTTTGAAAAATTAAGACGCAACTGGTTTCATTCCATGTCTCAATGTATGTTCTGCATTACTTCAAAGGCTCTTCTAAGTTTTAAAACTGGTTTAGTTTTCCTTTAATTAAAGTTTCATTTTACAATTTCTCTATACAATCTTAAATAATTTATTTTTTTCATTTCTCTTGGGGTAAGGTTTGTCGAAATCATTAAAAGATATTGTGCGTAACCACAGTTCCGCGTGACTTTAACTAGAAACACCCATCCTGTTTTAAAACATTGAAACTAGTCTTAGGGACTATCCATTATTTTTCGTTGACTGTCTACTGAAATTACAGATCTTCATTAGGATGATCTGAATTTATCGTTAATTCGAGGAGCCTAGCTCTTTTAAATCTTTAATTGACATTTAATGATAGTAGGAATTTTGACATCTGATCAATGGTGTAGTGGTAAAGACGCTGCCTTCTATATCTCGGGCTCGGGTTCAAAACCCGGTTAGATCATATCTAATAAAAAAATATCGTAAAATTGTTTAATAATATCGTAATATAAGATGAGATTTAATATAAATATATAAATAATTCTGTGTAGAATAATAGATGGCGCATTAAATTTACATTTATGTATTCATAATCTTATACAATAGCTACAATTGAGTAATCAACCGCTTAGTGAATATAACAATTAAAGAATTTGAAGCCTAATCTAAATAGACTTGGTGAATGCCCTATACTCCTTAAAGGAGTAGAAAAAGAATAAAAATAAGGAATATCGACTCCTCTATAAATTAAAAATCGACTCTTCTATGCTTATGTGACCTTTGAGATAAATTTCAATAAAATAATAAATATGTGACTTCTTATACTTTTCCAATCATTATTCTATATCCATTACACTGCTGCACATGCAGTTCGGGTTTTTCTTCCACTATTTTGGTTACGAAGGAAATAGATATATAATGTGTTAGGATCTCACATTACCAAGCGGGCTTAGGTTTTCTTAGTTTGGTTTTCAAATAATTAAAACACTTAGTCGAAAACATGTTATTTACACAATATATCACTTAAATCCAAATATTATTAATTATTTAATACTAAAATTTTCATCTAGTTGAATAAAAGATTAATACAAATAAATTTTCAAAACAAATTTTTTTAATAAAATTTCTTTTTTGGTACTTTATTAATTTTAAATCTTTTTTAATTTAATTTAATTTATTTGAAATTAAATTTTATTAAACAAAAAAACCAATTCCTCCCCCTTCACCACGTCTTACCCAAGAAATCAAAATAAAAGCAACCCACTTTAAAACTTAATTTTTTTTTTCTTTCTTAAATTATTATTATCAAATACAGTTAATCTTTAAACTGACCACAAATTCATGGATTAAGCAAATATTTTCCTATCAAAATCTCTTTCTTTTCTCTTTATCTATACGCAATTTATTATCCAAGTTAAATCCACAAATTGTAGGCACATTTTTTCCAATAAAACGCAATTGACCTAATGCTATCCTCCATAATCTCTAAAATTGAAATCCAATTGATACCTACAATGTTAATAAATATAGATATGTATATTTATACAAATATATATATACATGTTGATTGCAAAAAAACAAAAACAACAAAAATACAAACAAATTGAAAAAAAAAAAAAATTTCGACCGACCTCACACAAAAGATTTATATTTGATCGTTGAACGCCCACAAAATTTTTGGGTGGATAAAATGGGCGTCTGTAATTATATATCTGAAAGATAATAGTAAACATTTATTAAGTTACTATTTTATATAGAGATGAAATTGCAATTTAGTTACAAAAAAAAAAAAAAAAAAATAAAATTGTTAGAAAAAAAAATATATTGAATCTCACCTGTATATCTGTACAAAAGGTGGATTACACTATGGTAATATAACAGCTTTGTTTTCATTTCAGTTTTTTTATTTTTTTTTATTTTTATTTTCTTTCAATTTTTAATTATTTTTAATTTGATTAGTTTATTTTTTGTATTTTAAAAAAAATTTTAATAATTTAACTTTTTAAATTATTTACCAATTAAATACTAATAATTTATATAATTAATAAATTATTAATGAAATTTAAAAATTATTAATAATGTGGAGTAGAGTATAGGCTATAAATTACTAATGATATAAATGAGTTTACGTAGAGGTTTTGCTATAGTTGAATAAGCTTTTCTAGAATAAATGTAATGATTCCATCGGAAGCGGCCGAACAATACTCGAACTTTTTACCAGAGATGCAGCCATGCTTCTGCAATATTTCGTGGACTACGAGTTGACTTTGTGGAATTGAATGGAAATGGTTTGTCCCGTTGTCTACATACACCAATACTAAATTTAAAATTAGTAAGATACAATCTTATTAATAACAAGATTATAAAAATATTAGGTACCTAGTTGCTTTCATAATCTTCTCTCCTGTTCCAACATGTATATCGAGTAAAGCCAGGCTAGTTAGCCTAAATCATAACTATTAATCCTAGTTAGCCTTTCTCATAATGATTATAAGGAAAAAGCTAATTAAGTTATTTATCTAGATTTAATCAATTCGATGTCTTTTAAAAGCACTTGCAAATGGTTTTGATGATCTACAAATTAATATTATGAAATGGTACATAGCAGAAGATCTGCATAAAAAATATTTAAGGTACTAAAAGTACTTAAAAAACTTTTAGGACATGGGTTTTTTTTAAATTTGACTCACTAAAGACTCATAATAATGTAAATTGTAATTTGACAAAAACTCCTAAGTCTTAAAAAGATTATCAGTGAACTTAATTACATGCGTTCCTATTTTAAAAAACAAAAGTTGCAAATAAAAATCTTGTATATCTATTAAAAATCATACTTAAGCTACTTAAATATTAAATTTATTTAATTTTCATTACAAATATTTTTAAAATTAGAATACAAAACCAATTAAAACCAAATCATTAAAATTAAAATGGAAAAATATCTTAAGTAGAAGAAATTAAAATATTTTTTTGTGGTATTTTCAATATTGATTGTAAAATTTAAATGTTTTTGTCATTATTAATGAGTTTTTAACTGCACATATCTTAACCTCGTTAAAAATCGTTTTTTTTTTTTAGCTTTCCTTAACTACTTTAAACCTAAATAACACCTAGGAAAAAAAATCTATTAAAAAAAAAATTTAGATTCCTTTATTTTTTACAATTTCAATATTTATAATTTCATAACTGTGATATTAAATTTAATAGTTTGTTTTACAGTAAAATTAAGAAAACTCTTCAATTTACTTTATATGGCTCGTTAAAAATTACAAAATTATGAAGAAACGAAAAAGAAAGAAGAGTAAATACTATGTCAACTCTAGGATACCCGAATGAACATAACATTAATTTTTTTTATATTCCTTTTCCAGTATAGGGCATTCACAAAGTCTATTAAGATTTAGGCTTCACTTCTTTAATCGTTATATTAACTAAGTCGTTGATTACTCGGCTGCAGATATTGTATTTGTGTATTAATAACAAATGTTAATATTTTGCGCCATCTATTATCCTACACAAAAGTTATTTATATATTTATTTTAAATCTTATCTTAAATTACGATATAATTATACAATTTTACGATATTTTTTTATTAGAAATGATCTTACCGGAGTTTAAACCCGAAAATTTCCACATGAAATGCGGCGTCCTTATCACAACGCCATTGATCAGATTTTTATACTGATGTACTAAGCGAACCAAATTTTGTGTAAACGTTGGCCAATAAACGAAACTATTTTTGGCAAAGTTTCAGAAACCCATATAAAGGTATTCTCATATAGAAAATTAAATTGTGTGGCAAATAATCGTCATCCCCGCGCTGAGCAAGCTGAATCACTCTCTCCATATAAATAATATAGTTTGTGAAAAATTCGGAATCATACACTTGATTCCAAATCTATTTAAAGAGTACAGCGTCATAAACGTAATTGCAAATTTAGTTTACCCTTCAATCTTAACAAAAACAATCAAAGTTTCAAATACAAAACAATCTAATTGGAATTACGTTTACTATATTTAACAATAAAATGTAATGACTTCGTTGGTATGTTAAATTTCGATTCCTATTCTATAACAAACTTAAGATCATTCTTCTTTTTAAAATACTTTTAGGACTGTTTACTATAACAGTCAATGAAATCTTAAATACTTAAACATAATAGTATTAAAATAATAATTAACCCCTATGTAAATTTGAATAAGTTTGTTCTACGATTTGATTTTTTTTAAAACTGTTATACTTCTTAGTTTGAATGAATAAATTTTAATTAGTATGTTTTAACCCTTTGACTAATAAGCACTTCAACAAACAAACAAGTTCGAAGTGCCTATATATAAAAAATTTTAAATAAAAAATGTTCTAAATTATCTGCCAGAAAACCAAAATCACTTGGGCATCATTGAAAATGAAAATCAAGAATTTATATCGGAATAAAAGGGCACAATAATAATCACTTAAAATCTAGATAATCTAAGAAATATACAGACTTCTAAGCAATAGTTTCATTAGTTTCACCTAAGTTCTTTCCTACATACATATATCTATCTTTTGCAATCAAAGGGTTAAAAAAAAGGGTATTTGATTTGATCATAAACACCTTCATTATTTTTTTTTTCATTTGATTTCCTAGTTAAAAAAAAAAACTAAAATCGAAAAATCAATTAAAAATCACATCGTTCGATTAGTTGTCAATAATACTTAAACAAAAATACTTAATCCTGCATTATTATAATCAGTAGTCAGTGTGCTTTTTTTTTCATTTTGAAATAATTAAATAATTATTTTTTTATTTTAAACCCTTTCAAATTGTCAAAATTTTGTAATACATCTAAATTAATTAATTTTAATGATGAACTTGAAACAAATTTGACATGACACATACTTGACATGTGATAGTTTTATTATTAGAATAATCTTGATGCATTTCACATACATTTATAAGTTAAGATAGTATTGAGTCTTATATGTAATATATAGACACGTCTTGAATTTTCAATAAATAGAATTACATTTGTTATACCTATGTACATTGTAATTAATAATTTTATACTTGAACTATAAGATATTTCTGTATCTGCGAGTTATATTATTTAATTGAATTGATACTTCATATTTTCTATTTATATCCCAACCATTGCCAGCCCTTTCCTTAGTCAAGTCGGAGATCAGATAAAAGTTTTTTCATCTTTACTATAGGATTCGAATTCCAACGTCTCGAATAAAAGGTCACCACTGCACCACCCAGCCGCTTGGTTTAAATTTAAAACTACAAAAAACTAAATAACATTAGTCCGAAATTTTATGCCTAAAACTAAAGTATTTAGTCTAAATAAATAAAGAATTATTTTACTTTTATGACGCTATCTTCTTTTCAATATCCATAGCTTTTAGATACCTTAAAAAAATAAAACTTCTTTTAAAATAAAATTCCATATACCAAAAAAAACAAAAAAAAAAAAAAAAAAAAAAAAAATTCAGCAATAATTTTATGACGTTTGTAAACATATTAGTTTTTTTTTTTTTGTTTTTTATTATTTTTTTTTTTTTAACTTTTAATAGTTTTATCTTTTTTAACATCGGTAATAATATCAGTAATAAGATCATGTTTAACTACTTTCCACATACAAACAATAACAACAACAACAACAATTACAAAATATAAAAAAAAAAAAAAAAACTTTTTTATGTGCCTCCAAACAAGCTATCATACAAACAACATTGGTTTAATCACACTGCATGAGAGCGTTTAACACCGCCTACATACTATCTAGCTGAACTTTTTTTTTTTTTTTTTTTTTTTTTATTATTACTGCTATTAATATTTACCTTTAGTTTAAATATACAGGTATTTTCTTCTTATTTTTTTTTTCTATAAAAAATTTAATATTAAAAGCTAACTAAGATCCAGGTGTGTACTTTTTTTTTCTCAGTGATCAAAATAATCTTTTCGTATGATGTCTTCTCCTTTTTTTTATTTTTTTTCTGTGTTTTTATTCTTTAATATGAAGTCATTGTTACCTGTAATATTTAGTAATGTTATTTTTTTTTGTTTTTTTTTTTTTTTGTGAGAATTTTTTTTTTTTTTGCAAAAAATGTAGCACTCATTAAATCTTATCTGTTCCTCTTCTTTTTTTTTGCCCCAAAATAATAAAAACAAAAACAAAGAACCACACAAAATTTTAAAAACTTTTCTAGTTCCCCCCCTCTATTTCGTTTCCATAAAAAATTATAAGTGTCTAGCTGTATATTGAAAAAAGAATTTGACCTCAGAATTAAAAATTGGTTAAAGTTATATATACATATATACCAACTAACTAACTTACGATATAACAATTTTTTAATAGTGTTTACACAGTTAAAAACTAAATAAAAATAAAAAGAAAATAAAAAAAAAAACAAAAACAAAAACAAACAAAATTTTACTAATAATGGTTAAAGTGAAATCATAAAAGTCATAAAATCCAATTTAGTTTTGTCCATTTTAAAAGCATAACAACAAAACGACAATAATAACAAAAAACAAAAGCAACTAAATAGATAGTAATTTTATGATATTAAAAAAAAAAAAAAAAAAAAAAAAAAAAATTTGTTACATATGTGATATAGAAAAGTTACACTTATGGGATTTTCTTAAATATCTTGTATATTTTTCTACTAGACTAGGTTAGAAAGAGATAGAAATATAAATTGAATTGAAAATTTTTTTTTATATGACTCAGGTTTTATAGTTATTAAAACAGTTATTGCAAATAATTGGTTTTTAAAAATTCAAACGTCTAATCGGAAATATGGAAATCGGCGTGGAGCAAAAAAAATGTACGTTTTTTTCTAGCTCTGAGCGCTCAAAGCTCGTTATTCGAGTTTTTTTTTTAAATCAGAGCGATCTCAGAGCGTATTCTACGTGCTAAGTTCAAATATTTCGAGTACGGCTGAGAAAAATAAAATAATATAACAAAGTCATTTTGACGTTTGTTTAAAATTTACTTGTAAAATAAAAGTCTTGACGTCTTTTATTTTAAATTCTGTATTTTTAATTTATTTTAATAGTTTAATTTAATTTTTTGACAATTTAAAACGTAACTAAAACAAGTGATGATAAAAAACCAAGGGTTTTTAAAAAAGCACATTTTCAAAATAATATAGTGTTTTATACTAAGTATTTTATCGGAATATAATGTTCAAGCTTTAATATTAACGTTTAATTTAGGAAATATATACGTTGGTGACTAAGTTACTGCTTACTTATAAAAACAATAAATTAAAGTTAAAAGTTCTAATAGCCCTTCAATTGGGAAGGTTGCCAAATTTCTCAAGGACCTAACTTCGTCTAACCCCCCCTCCCCCTCCCTCTCCATTTTTGTAGTTTCTAGGAATTAAACCAAAATGTGGAATTTTGCTTAGAATTTTATTATCTAAGCAAAAATGGGTAAAACTGAGAGTCACTTTCTTCAATTTAAAGAACCGCTTTTAAATTTAAGAAAAACCTTTAACATATGTTAAAATATAATGTTGGACCTTCAAATTTTGTATATTAATAAAAAAAAAATTGGACAGGTATTCAAGTTACAGGTGCTTAAAAATAGCAAAATTTCAATTTTCAAGCCCTTATAGCTTCTAAACAGGGGGCTTTACAAAAAGATTTTGTTAACCGACTCCTACTAATTTCTGATTATCTAACTTCTCCCAAAATTCTCCCTAACAAGACCCTAGCTTGAACCATTCAGAAGATATGTGTGGTCAAAAATTTTGCAAAAATTGAGTTTTGTGTAATGTTAAATTTTAGTATCGTATGGCAACCCTAAACATTTACCTTTTAAAAATTTATAAAGTTTATGAAACCAGCTATCGTTTGCCGTTTTCAGATTGAAAATATATCAAACAGAACTCTTGTAATAACCATTTAAATATAGGGCTTTTTCCAACTTTGGGGGGCTGTAGCCCCGTAACAGGTGGGGCTACAGAAAAAAAATTTTCTACGAAATTATTTTTTTTGCAAAAACTACCCATGGTTAAATTTTTTTTACTCTATTTCAAACGGTGTAAAAGTTTTTGTAAACTTACGGACGGACGGACGGACAGAGTGAAGCTATATAGGCACATTTTTACAAAATTTTATGAAAATGTGCTAATAAAAATAACAGTTTTTTTTTTAAATTGTGGTTTTTTATTAAATATCAGCGTATTCTGAACATGCTCTACTCAGAGTGTGCTCATTTTGTTTATTATTTAGTATTTTAATTCAGAATATTTAAATGTTAAAATAGTGATTACTTTACTTACTTTTTCAATACATATAGGTGTAATCGATTATTTAATCAGACACAATCAATTAAATGGAAATGGCATATATTATCAGTTATTTATTTTAAAACTAATATTTAATCAAAAATTTTTTAATAACTAGTACGTGTGTACAATATGAGATATAATAATTCAAATATTGAGAAATAATTACTAATTGATACGTCATAGGAATATGTCAGGCCTGCCCAACCTTTTTGTACAAAAGTTTGACATTTTTTAATCTAGCTATATCGAGATCTACCCATATACAAAAAAAAATAGATTTTTAATTGGTATAACTTCAGTTTATTTCATTTTATTTAAAATAAAAGAAAACTAATACATAACAAATTAAATTGTTATGAAATAAAACAATTAAAAATAAATTTAATTCGAAAAAATATAACTTCATTTTAAAATTAAAAAAAATTTAGCTTCATTTTAAAATTTAAAAAAAATATAGCTACATTTGAAAATAACAAAAAAAATAACAAAAAAAGCAAATAAAAAAATTAATTATATAATTAATTATTCTAGCAATTTTTTCAAAATCGGGACGACAAAGATAATCTTAAACTTAAACATTGATCAAGGTGAATATCAGTTAAAGAATTTCTGATTACCGATTTAATAAGAAATATCTAAAAAAGCGGATTCTGCCAAATATGTTGTACCGAAGCAAGATATCATTTCAAGCGCTGTCTCTGTCAACATCGGGTATTTATCTTTTGTAAACTTCCAAATATTTGTTTGTGATTGTAAATATAAATCATGTTGTTAATCAAATCGTCATCGCTGAATGCCTTGTTCTTTTTTGATAATAAATGACACACTCTTAAAGATGCTATTATTACTATAACTGGTTGCTTAATAACTTTCACAAACATATTCTGCTGCACAGAAGTTTGCTTTTTCAAAGCTTAGATTTTTCCTTTTCGTATTTTTGGATATTCTGTATAATATTATAGGAGAAATAGATAATGATTGCTTAATTTTTTTCAATATTTGTGTTTACAAAAAAGAATTTTTTATGATACATTTTTAGTCTGTAGTAGAAGATCGACTCAAACTCGTGTCGCGATCGACTGGTAGATCGCGATCGCCTGGTTGGGCAGCACTAGTATATACCAAATATATGTAATATCGAGATTTTTTAAATAAATTTCCAAATTTTTTTAATATAATGACATTTATCGAAATAGTAGTTAATTACTATGTACCCATAACATTCAACGCAACTCAGCTCAAAAACTTAAAGAACCTGTAATTCTTTTATATCTACAAATATAATATAAAAGCAAAAGTTTATTTGTTGGTTTGTTTGTTTGTTTGTATGTAACTCCAAGGCTTAAAATGCTCAGCCGATTATCATGAAAATTTGTATATAGAGGTATTTGTGTACGGAAAGAAATTATGGGCTAAAAATTTTGCTTTAATGGACCAGCAAGTTGGGGCTGTGGTGCAAGTATTTAAACTTCTTTGTTCTAAAATAAAAATGGTTTGATCGATTGACTTCAAATTTTCTATAAGTGATGGTCCTTGAAAATTGTGGTGACAATATTAACAGACTTGGAATTTGTTAACCTATGCCTGCCCAACGGTTGGTCAACAAAAATTTTCGAAGCAAATTTCGTCCAATTTTGCGAAATTATGTTTTGGTAAAAAGAACGCAAAAAAAATTTTGTTGAGTTCCGTTAAACCATTACAGCACAGCAGATTTTTACATATCGGTCCCACGATTGGTTAAAGAATAAATTTTGGAAGTAAATTATGTCCAATTTTGGGAAGTAAGTAATTATTCTTTGAATTAGGGGAAAGTTTAAAAAATTTTTTTTGTCGAGTTCCTTTCACCGATTGCGAAACAAAAACTTTAAAAATTTTTTTCTGAAGCAGGGTGACATCGTAAATGTCGTAAAAAAACTTCAACCTGATACAATGTGAAAATAACACAATGTAAAAATTTTTGAACACATTGTGTCGAAAATACAATGTATTTTATTTACAATTCTGATTGCGTCAAAATGAAATGTCAAAAAATTTAAATTTTTTCTATAGAAACTTTCTTTGAAAAGTATAAATTAATATTTAGACAAAATGGATATTAATTTCGTTAAAAAATTTTTCTTCAATTATTTATTGGACTGTGGTGAAGAAATAAGAGTTTCCATGACCACAAAAATAAAACTTAACTGACAAAAATTCAAATTAAAACTTCAAAATTCAAATAACTTTAAAATTTTTTTTTGTATATCCAAAAAATTTTCGATACTCAATTTAACAACACGCGTCGTGAAAATGGGTCGCGAACACAATGTAAAATGAATTTACGATCATGAGCCAATGTGAAATTTTTAAGTTTACATTTACGATCATGCGACAATGTATTCACGACGTCGCAAAGACATTTACGATGTCAGGGGCAGTTTTAATACATTTTAAAATTAACATTTATACCATTTATAATTTTTGTGTTTACTTTTTTAAGTAACATCAACTTAAATTAAACCTCCATTGAGAGTCGGAACAACTCGCACCGGATATTAGCTAGAATAATTTTATATTATTTATATACAAACATTAATATTAAATTATAACAAGTACGTAAAGAATGAAATATTGTTTTTATTTTAAAAATTTATATTTTTTTATTTATAAATAATTTCTATTTGGCCAATTCAAGGGTACTTTGTTCTATTGCCTTTATGTTTCTGAAATTTAAGAGACACACCAAATTCGACCTAAGAATTATATCTTCAAAATTATGATGGATACTATAGCTATTTATATTATTTCTCACATTATAATTAGGAGCAGAAAGTTTCAGTTATATACAATGGATAGTAGGAACTGTCAATTTTCATAGCTGAACAGTAATTAGTGAATTTTTCTCTGAAGTTAATTTTTTAATATAAATAATATTTTCTTAAAACTCGAACTCGTAATTAAGAAATTCTTAGAAAATTTCCAATTTTATAATTATAGTATTTCAAAACTTTTAAAAATTTTTTTTCTCGAAAATAAATACGCAATTTTACTTTAAACTGTAATACTAATTTAAATCAATAAGTCTATTTAAAATAAATACATAATTTTCAGTTTTAACAATAAAAATATCGCAATGAATTAAAATCTATAAATTTATTTTCATTTTATTTTTTTTTTTTCTTTTAAATAAACAATTTTTAGATCAATATCAAAACTAAAAAAGAATTAATCTTTAATACTATATGAGCCAATTTGAAACGCATACAAATTCAGAGGCGGAATATTTAACTCCCATCTTCTATTTAATTAATAATTTAACAAAGTTTTGGTGCAATACTGGTATATTAATAAACTGGTATAATATAATATAATTTTATGAAAATAAATAAAACAAGGAAGAGTGTAGTAGAGTAGACTGTGTCAACTCTGGGATATCCGTATGCGTAATATCGACATTATATCATCCGATTAATTACTTTTAACAAAATTGTAAATGCATAACTTATTAGGCTCTCAGTTATGTATAAAGGGAAATATTAGTTAATAGACAGCTCTTCGAACCTCTTGCACTACACCAACTTTATTTTATTCAGACGATGGCCATTTGAGTTAACTACTATTGACATAGAGTAATGCTCAAATAAAAAAAGAAGTTGTATGACAGCTACCCGAACCCACTGCAGTAGACCAATCAAATTTTGCATTGACTTTGGCCATAAAACTAAACTATTTTTTGCATAATTTCAGACCCGCAGCTTCAATAATTATAGTTTGTGCTCATATAAAAAAAAAAGTTGTATGGGCTCAAAATCCGTGAAGCAAACTGGCTGGATTTCAATACCGATGATGGCTACTGCATAAAAGAGAATTTGTGAGTATTTCAAAATCCTAGCCTAATCCTTAAGTTATTGTGCGAACGGACGAACGGACTACTATTTTTTAATTCTGATCCGATTCATACCTTTGAGTCTAAATCTACCTCCTTCCCTGCATTACAGACGTAATGCCAAAATTAGTATACGCTTATGACTTATAGTCATACGGGTATAAAAATTAAAGTTTGATACATAAAGCCGATCAGCCAATAGACTGACCAACAAAAACAATAACAATTAAGTAATAAAAAAAAACAAATTTATTGACCTTAGAATGCGCATAGTGCACCTTAAATTTTTTGTTAGACCTTTCCTTTTTTTCTCATCATATCCGCGCATACATGTGTGTACCTTCAAAAACATATGGATATACACTCATATGCGAGATGAAAAAAGAATTATATCTGACAGATATTTTTATTAGATAGCATTCACGTAATTATCGGAAAAAAAAGATACTAGAACAACAAAATACAAATTTATTAGATGTGCGATATTTAAAAGATTATCGATGGTACTCCCAAAAAAAAAACTATAAAGAAAATCAAACTTTGAGGAAGAAAATCATTTGTGGTCGACCGCTTATGGCTTGTGTCGGCTTAATTTCATAAATTTTTTTTATTTCATATTTTTAAAATTTAATTTTTTTTTTTTAATTTCTAATAATATTGAAAATATTATTTTGGTTAGATATGGACATTTTTAATAACGGGAAAATATTTTGTTATTTTGCACAAAAATATTTATGATTATCTAAAAATCATAGTGGAAAATTTATTTATTCCTCAGATAAGATGAAAATCATTATTTTTCTCTTTAATAAATTTTGGAAAAATTGCTTGAAATCAATATTTAAGTAAATCAGAACCGAAACGCAGATCTATTTATAAGCAAGTCAATTAATAATTTTTGGTGAATTCCAACTCTAAAATTCATCCTAATTCAGAATCTGACGGACACATAATAAATGTTATATAAATGTGTACGTCAGATTCTGAATTAGGATGAATTTTAGAGTTGAATTCAAAATCTTGGAATTCCCCTTTTACATAATATTTATATATGTGTTATATATGTGGGGTTCTGAATTAATAGAGGTTTTGGAGTTGGGTTCAAACTTAGGGCATTCCCTTTTTCCAGAATATTTGCATATAGACTTGGATTCAAAATCAAGATTGCCGATTTCCCAGAATATTCATATATACGGATATATGGAATTTTGTATTAAGAGAAATTTTAGATTTAGGTTCAAAACCAGGGTATCTATTCCTTTTTTCCAAAATTTTGATATACTATAAAATCCCTCCTGATTCAGAATCTGGTATATTCACATAATTATAATTTGGATTTTTATATATTTAAGCGACAATACTAATTTTGATTTCTATCATGATTAAAATATTTTAGGCATTTTTTCTTTATAGTTTTGGCTTTATTTCTTTTTCAAAAATTTTTAAAAATGAAATAAAGCCGGTAATTAGAAATTATGATTTTGGTTTTATTTCAAACATGGTATTAAAATAAAACCAAAAAAGTGCAATTTGGTTTTATTTCATTTGGCCTAATTGCATGTACCCGATAAAGTAAAGTAGAAATTTTTAAAGGAAGAGTTAACTGACCAAAAAAATACTCGATCAAAGGGTGAGATAAAACGATTTTCTTAAATGACTCATAGTCAAACATCTATCCAGAGACTAAAATTTTTGCAAAAAACTGAGTCACATAACGGTAAATGAAAAAAAATTGAACACACACAAAAGGATCGAATCAAAGTAAAAAGCACATATTTTAAAATTTATTAATATCATAAAACAAGTAACTTTATGATCAGACTCTAGATATCAGATCAGATTTATACTGAGAATATGTCAGTTTATTGGATTTGACTCTATAGATCACCAATAACTTTGAACTGATGAGATTCAAGAAAATGAGGATATAAAGGTATATTCACAAACTACGACGAAGGAACATTTAACCTAAGGAGTCATTTAGAATGACACAGTGCGAAATAAAATTTAACAATACATTTTAAATATCTTAATTTTCTAAAAATTGACAATTCTAATTAGTTTATTTGAATAGTAGGAACATATATAACATTCAAACACACGAGATTTGAAAATATATAATCTATTAGTCATTTATTTCATAAGAAAATATTAAATTTAAAAAATTTATGAGTTAGTATGAGAGTTACCGGCTATGTTAGTAGTATAGTAAAACCAACATTAATTTTATTTATTTCTAAATTTTTTGTTTTGTTTTATTTAATAAACCATACACATTCAAAAACTATATATTTAGATTTTTACATACTATTATATGTATTGTACATGTATGTTTTTTTCAAGTTAAAAAAAAAGATCAGATCTAATTAACGTGAAATTAAGAGTTAATCTTATCGCAGTATGGATCATCATTAATTTTCATCGCATTTAAATTGGACAAAAACACAAACTTAATATGTGTATATATATATATATTTTTTTATATGTATAAATTACAAAATCTATTTACTTCGGTGATTTTTAAACATTCATAGGTTAATTCACCTTTTTTATACCCGTATGACTTTATAGTCAAAGGGTATAATAAATTTGCCATTACGTTTGTGACGCGGATCACAATCGAAAAATAAATCGATTTAGCTATATATGTCCGTCCGTCCGCACGATAACACCAAAACTAAAGGAGCTAGAATCTTGAAATTTTTGCAAATTCATTTTTTTGCAATAGCCGTCATCGCTGTATAAATTTAGCATTGAATATTTCTTTGTACCTATAACAGCTGCGTGTCTGAAATTTTGCCAAAAGTAGTTTAGTTTTATGGCCAAAGTTTCTGCAAAATTTGGTTGGTCTCCTGCAGTGGGTTCGTGTAGCTGCCATACAACTTCCTACTTTATATAAGCATTACTCTCCACCTAATGAAGTTAGGTGTCTTAAATTTTGCCAAAAATAGTTTAGTGTATTGGCCAAGGTTACAGCAAAATTTGGTTGGTCTATTGCAGAGGGTTCGAGTAGCTGCCATACAACTCCTTCTTTTATATGAGTATTCCACTAAACTTAATAAAGTATGTTTGAAATTTTGCCAAAAGTAATTAACCGGATGATATAATGTATATATAACGGTCATACGGGTATCCCAGAGTTGAGCTTACTACACTCTTCCTCGTTTTTTTTTATAATTCTATAAAATATTTTTTTTTAACTATCTGCGTTTTTCTTTTTGCCATTTCATTTTCTAATCATTTTCAGGTCATTCCAGGTAAAACAAGAACATTAAAATATTTTAATAAAATGTTCGCATCAAATTTTTTTTTTTTTCTGTTTTAAATATTTTATTCATATTTTAAGTAGCGGGATGTAAACGTTTAGCGATTAACGCGCAGAGAGAGAGGAAAAGAAATAAAAACATTCATTTTTATACCTATATGTCATTCATTACGTTGATTTCTTTTTTGTTTTTTTTTTTGTTTTGTTTTTTATTTTTAGTTCTTTCAACTCAAATTCACTTTACGTTTCATCAACATTATCATCATCGCATATGATCATAGTCATCACAAAATAAATATCTGAGAAATCCTTAAAAAAAAAAACAAAAACAAAAACTAAAAATCACATTGAAATGCGATTAATTTCTAAGAACAGAACTAGATAATTAACGATTGGAATTGAACAAGATCCAAAAAAAAAAAAAAAATTAAAAAAATGAATTTAAGCATTATTTTAAAAGTTAAAAATGGCCATTTCTTCTTTAATAGCAAGCTGTGTGTGATATAAAAGCTAAAAAAAAAAAAATGCGCAAAAAAATAATTTCCATTACCAAATAGTCAAAGATTTGAGCAACAATTCAAACAGCTGGATATATGACATCCAGAAAATACCTATTTTGCCCTCATAAGTGCAATATGAAAATAAATTTCATGCTTGTTTTATTCGTAATATTTAGAATATTTTAAAATGTACAATATTCATTATATAGACAAAGGAATTTTGATCCAATTGATTTAGAACTTATGTACTAATTTCAATCATTTTTATTATATTATATATATGGGATGGATGTACTTCACCTAGGTTAAGATTCCTTTAATCTGTTGTCTTTATCGTAACATTGTACAAGTAAATATTTCACTTTAATATTTTTTACGCAATAACGGAATATGATACAGTTATACTGTAGAACTCTTTTAACGCCATTTTGTTTCTGAAGAAATTTTGTAAAAAATCTTAAGATCAACATCACACTTTGTTCCGAAGTCATATATAGTGTGATACCTTCATTCAAAGTTTACACAAAAAAAAACAAGGAAAGATCAGTTGTTTATTCCTAGTATAATAAATTGTCAAAGAATTTTCTATTGCCCAAAGTGTTTCATGAATATCGGATTTTGTACAGTTGTAACAGAGGACCATTAAACCCGAGAATTCAAATGCAAAATAAATTACATTTGAAATATGGTTTTTTTTCAAAAAAGGAATATGGTTAAAATCCCAAAACTTAAGAATCATAATTTTTCTGTCATTAGGTTCATTTGATTACTTCTTACGGCTTCATTAAAAACGAGGAAAAGAGTAAAGTAAAATGTGTTTAACATTATGTAATTTAGGGAACTACTTTTGGCTAAATTTCTTTGAAAAGAATTCTAAATTTTCTTGAAACTTTAGCCAAAAATTTCAACCTTTTTCGGAAAAACTTCAAATAAGTATCTTTATTAAAATGTAGAGTAAAAAGAGAATTTGATGACACCTACCTGAACATGTAGAATAAACTGGCTTAATTTCAATAGCAAAGGAGGCTTTTGCATACAAAATTGTAAGCAATTTCAGAATCCTCCCTCTTTTAGTTTTTGATTTATCATGCGGAAGAACAGGCAGACACACATAGTTAGATTGGCATTGAGTCTATGTCTACCCCACCCCTTTTACACCGTATCAATAGTAAAGGTGTATCTTGAATCCTTAAAACTACGTCGTATAGGTATAAAACAACCCCTTCAAATACACATCATGAGGTAGCTTTTCTTCTTACCTTTCCCCGCATTTATTTTTAGTTGTGGAAATTGTGACTTAAAAAAAGAAAAGAATTTTCGAACCTTGATTCCGAAATCCGAAATCCAAAAACATTAACGTCTACGTTTGCGCAAAAAAAAAACAAAAACCATAAAACAAAAAATTAAATAGATGGAAAACAAATATCCATAACGAATTCTCATCATCAACATGACCAAATCAAAAATTTCATCTTTTACAATATATACCTACATATATAAATTTTCCTTACACACAATTATATATATATATATATGTATATGTAATTATGTGTAAGGAATTAAAATTAATGTTTAATAAATTTTATATCAACCATTATTACAGTACAAGACCCCCCTACAGTGGAGTCAAAAAAAATAAATGTAGATACATTCGTATATAATACACTCGCGCATTCATAATATAGTTAAATACACTCTAATAATTGTATACAATAAAACTATGAATGAATAAAGTAAAGTGTTAGTACAAGAGGATAATGAAATATTGTATAGAAAGATAGAAAGAAACAAAAAATAGCAATAAAAAAGAATGAGATCAAAAACGAGATGCAATAGACAAGATCGCAACCAATTTACATTATTGTTGCTGATTTTAATTCAATATAGAGAAAATATATTTTAAACATAAGTTTTGTTTCATGTATTTTGATTATGTTATACAGCTACAAAATCATAGTACCTGTCTAACACTTTCAACTCAATACTATGGTATGGGCTGCCATACAAACGTGTACACCATACACATCTTCAATGATTTTTTTTATATTCATTCATTTATTCGCATCTATTCGGTGATTTGAGATGAATTAGTTGACTTGACTTTATTTGAATTTTCAATTTTTATATTTTTATACTGTTATTATTATTATTGTGTTACTATTGTTGGCTATTTTTTTGTTTTATTAGATGAAATGTTAGGCGATAGATTGTCCGAATGTACATACAAAGTTTTCTTTCTTTTTCTTTTGTTTTAAAAATTAAAACCAATGTTGAACCGATGAAAATGACATCAAACACAAGATTAAATGGTTGTATCATTTTTGATTTTTTTTTTATTGTTTTACTTTTTCTTCTTTGTCTAGTTCTTCATTGCATTAATTTTGTTTCATATTTATTGTTGTAAAAACACTGCATCCCCATTGAGATTAACGCTATTGGAAGCCATCAAATTTTCTAGTTATACGTTGGAATCATTCAGTGATTTTTTTAAATATAATAAATGATAAGAAATAAAATTTTATTTTGGTATTTCATGTATTTTGAATTCTTGGATTTGATTTTGTGGTTTTTTAAGATAGTTGCAGTGAAAAGAATTTTTTTTTACCGGTTCTACTAAGTGATAATCAGAATTTAGATTATTTAAGAAAATCAATAATATTGTCATGAGAATTTGACCAGTAAGTACAGTTAGGTCAACTATTTGGTAAGAATATGTATCTATTATAATAAAAGACAAGATTCCCTGTTTTGTCAAAATTATTATTTAACAAAGGAATAGTCAAATGGTCGGTCGAATAGTTAGACCCGAGTTTGAATACCAATGAAAGCTAAAAAACTTTGTCTGATTTTCAACTCGACTCGGCTACCATTCGTCATTGGGTTCAAATTAACGGCTTCATCAATAATTAATAATTATATATTTTTAATAAAAAATACATTATTATAACAATATAAACAAATACAAAATATAAACAAATAATTTAATTTAATAATATAACTCACAGATATAGAATAACATATAATTTAAATATAAAATTATTAAAATATAATATATACAAAATAGTAGGTATTGTATCTATTGAAAATCTAAGACGTTTGTGCATGTTATAAGGCCGAGTACTATCTCATGTGTAAATTGTACCTGGAATTCATTGAGATCAATTCTAATAATACGAAAATATGATAGCCCCGTGCTCCAACGTGCACCTATGATATGAACAAGCTTCTTAGCGTAACATTTGAACAGTTAGCATTGAAGAAAAATAAAAAATTGTAGGTTAAAAGGTTCAATTTGAATCTAGAGCAGATTTTTTTTTAAATATATTGTTTTTAAATGAAATTATTTTTTTTCTTTGCTTTTCAAGATTCTTATTAATTCTTATTTTCATATTTTTATTTTATTCCTATTTACATAAACAATTTAACTGTTACATTACATATTAAAATCAAAAGTCCAATTTTTATTGAAATTATATTTCTGTCACATTGTCATTTGACAGTTAAAGCGTAACTCTTCTCGTTTGAACTTCAATTTTGAAGATCAGAAAAATACTTTAATTACTTAATTCGTTTAGAAAAGTGGAGAGTCTTTCTCTATCTTTTATTATATAACCTTATTCTATTCTCCTCCAATTCCTCTTTCGATTTTCGTGTTTGCAAAAGGAGACAAGATTCAACTGCTACCCTGCTCTTACTTGTATCCTTCTTGTTCAAACTAACACTTTGCAAGAAAGCAAGTGGTCGAATACCTACCATCAGTTTAGGAATTATCACTTGGTTTCTTATACGCTTCCTAGTTTCTTCCTAGTTAAACTTTCAAAACTAGAAACATTATTTTAGTTGACAACTGGCCAATAAATTGCACCTAACTGGCTAGGTCTTAATCTTAAAAAATTCAGAATAAGGTACAGAATCAAAAAATTTAGAAGGGCGATTGCCAATGTTTCGATACAATTAATTTCAAATTAATTGCTTCATAAAAAGAACTTAATATGGTTTAATTTGTTGATTTGTGTTATAATAATCAGTATCAAAATTTAAGTATAGCATTTTTAATAAACAGTAGTACAATGAACCATTATATTAATTCAATTACGAATGGTAAAAGCATGATAATCGAAATTATACCAGAAATAATAACATTTCTCACCTATATTTCTTTGAGTTTTTTTTACATTATACCACAAAATTTTATTATCTTCAGATTTTTATCTAATTACCGAATCGCATTATTATAAAATAATCATTTAACTTAAAATTTATTAGGTATTATGACTACAATTATATCTTAGAGACGAGACGACGCGAGATAAAACAAGACGATAAAATTACACCTTTATCGAAATATTATACAATAAAGTCACACAATACCAAATATCTTATATAGCAACCCATTAAACTTTTGATATCAATCAATAATGGTGGCGTGTTAGAAGTCCCATGGGAATTCTGTCCCATATATTTATAATTTTGTTCAATATCGACCTATATCAAGTATGGAGAATACTACTTGATAGGAACTCAAACTCGGCCACAATGAAGCCGTCGCGTTCGCAATTTATAGTCAGTGGTTTCAAAATCAATATTATACGCATTTTCTAGAACTTTGACTCATTTTAGGAAGATAAAATTCTCATTAAAAAATGCCAGAATTCCCATGGGACTTATTGAAGTGATTTAAAAGTCCAATGGGGTTTTTGATTCATGTTAGGGAGACAAAATTCCCATTACAAAAATGCCGGAATTCTCATGGAACGCATTGAAGGGATTCAAAAGTCCCATTGGACTTCTGACTCAAAAAAAGAAGCCAAAAGTCCCAATGGGACTTCTGACATGTCCCTATCACTAATATTATAACACAAGTGCAGTTTCCAGTTTGTTGATTTTAGATCTATTATATTTTTATAAATCGATCGATTCAATTAAAAGAAATCATTAAATGAAATACAAAAACCATATTTTAAAAAATGAACCCATTGAACCAATTTATCCGAATTCAATTAACAATTTTATCGCTGTTTGATTTTTGATTTGATCTTCAATCAGACGTACTCCAAATAACTGATCTATAAAAAAATTGAAAATTTACACTTTAATAACAATTTTTTTTTTTGTAAATTTTAACTACCAACCAACCATGGAAGACTTTTAAAATAAATGAATTAAAAGTGTTTTATGTCTAGACATAAAAACTTGGTACCAATTTTCTGTTGAAATTTGTTTTTTTGTTTTTAATGTGAGAAAAAATGTTTCATTTTTAATTCACTTATTTTTTGAGATTTGCTGTGAAATTCAATTCAGAATCGATTAATTGAAATTTTTCTTCATGATAATGTTTAACAGATGAAAGGTGGAACAAAGTTACCTGCATGTATACTCCAATTTTAAATTTTTTAACTTTTTTGTTGTTTTGAAAGTTGCGCTCAAACAAATTGTTTTTATTTTTTTTTTCAACTAATTTAAAATAACATTTTATTTTTAATAGGCATAAAAGATTTTTAATTAACTTTTAATAATGTTTGAAATTTGATTTAATTAATGTTTTGAGAAATTTGTGAGAAAAATTTTTATTACCATGCAGTGTAGAAATAATTTAAAAAAAAATAATTGTAGAAATATATGAAAATTATTTAAAGGCTAATTTGATTGAATAAACTCGATATAATATTTTATAGTAAAGGTCTGAACGCTTTTTAAAGTTGATATAGTATTTATTTATTTATTTATGTTTAAATGATATATTCCAATAATTGGAACATATGGGTTTCAAGTATGATATTTTTAGGTTAGTTTTCCTTTTATTACAAGTTCTTCTAAAGGTTTTCCATTTTCATTAAATTTGGTTACTATCTGTGTATTTACTTGTGTTTGTTTTCCTACTATTATATTACGTACCTTAGTTCAAATTAAAACAAAATCTCCAAATACTAATCAATTTTAAACCAACATTTTGAAAATTTGAATATTAATATAGTTTCTTTATATTTCTATTATATTATAACTAGCTGTTGGCCCGTCACAGAATGACGGAATGTCAATTGAAAAAAAAACTTTTTCTAATAAGAATTATTTCTAATTTCATTATATACATACATGTAGATATATTGTTTCAAAACTTTTTTTTAGATTCAAATCGAAATACTTGTATGTTGCCAACATTCTACAATGTACCTACTCAACATGTTTAATTATGTACCTATTCTATGGACATAAAATTGAATTATGACATTATCAAATGCAAATTAATTTTTTGATTTTTTTTGTTATACCTACCTAATTAAGTAAAAAAAATATATTTGCTTTGATTTCTATGGTGCAGTTCATTTGGCTTTATTTCAGGGATGAGATGAGGGAAGCATTGAAATTGCTTTGAAACGTTGCTTGCTTTATTTACTTACCAAAGCAAAAAACAAGCAACGCAACAAACGCATTTAGCCTTCGCCATTATTTCAGTTTTTAACTGAAATTAATGAAGACTTACTACAAAACTCTTCCTGTGAAGTATAGTCTTAGTTTTTAATACAAAAATGATTTACTATTTATTTAAAATTCCCAGAAAATCTTCTGTGATTTTTAAAACTGAAATCAATTTTTTGATTTAAATTTAAGTTCATAAAAATTTTTTTTTTTATTTTTTTTTAATTTTTTTTTTTTATTAAAAATTAATAAAATATTTTTTGGCCAGCTTACGATAATTTATGATATTTTATTTTCTAAAATAAAACACATTTAACAAAACATTAATATTTAATTTTTTAATAATTGAACACATCCAACAAAACACATTTAATTGAATGCGTTTGTTACACCTCATTCTAGACAAACATATTAATAATAATACCTAATATGTAAAAAAAAAATTCAAATAATTTTATCAGCCTGCATGAACGCACATTATGCAAAATAAACTCAAAGTCTGAACGCTTTTTAAAAGTTTTTTGCACCCTCGACAACACTATTCTAGTGTCATCTATGGCATACGTCATCCAAAAAATTTAAAAACCAAAATAAAATTTTTAGTCTTTTAATAAAAGTGTATACCCCTAACTATAATAGACATATGATGTCATATGAACTTTCGATAAATATTCGATATGATTACCTATGATCTACAAAATCATAACCCTAACTATAATAGTCATAACCAATCATACGCATAAAATGTCACACAAAAACATCTAATTATTAAAAATTTATGTATGTACCTTGTTATGTTTGATTTTGAAATTTCTTAAATCTTTCTAATTTTCGTTTAAGTTATTTTTAGTTTCTTTTAATTATCATCATATGAGTTAGGGGTAGTATGAGTAAAATGTTTCATATAATAGTTAGGGGAAGTATGAGTAAAATGTTTACGACATTCAGTGTTTTTGATGGCAGATACAATAAAGTTAATTATCACAAGGCATAATAAGACTTCTTTCCTTTTAAAATAAGAAATAAAGGTTAAGTTGCGAAATTCTGAGAATATGCATTATTTCTAATTCCGAATGCAAGTAATTGTAATTTATTATTTTAAAATTTATGCAGACAATACTAAGGTAAAGTGTTAATTTACGCGAGGTATAATGTTCCCAGACACACATACATACACGCACACACAAACAAATACATAAACAAATATCGGATTCGTCGGAAACGCCAAAATGGAAAAACTTTTTTATTTAGTCGGTTTTATTTTACCGACGAACTTATAACTTTTTTTTTTTATGGTATGTATACTGAAGAAACACCAAAATTTTTTAATCAATATTTAATTTTAATTTTTTTTTTAAATTTTGCAGATAAAATTTATCTTAAAACTCAAAATTTCAAGAGATTCTAATTTTTTTAATACTAATTTACTATAACTATACTTTAAGATAAAAAAAAACTTTAATATAATTTTCAATTTAATCTCAGAAATTCGAAAAGATAAAATAAAAATTCTCGTATATTTCAAATTGAATTCATACATTACTTGAAATATCTGCAAATTTTTGCTACTTTACTAAATTTTTTCTCTTCCTACTTATCTAATGGATTATAAATTATGGGATAGATAACATTTAAAATTACGTTATCTATAGAGTAAACAAAAATAACAACAACTATAAGAACATTAAAATAAATAAACCCACAAATTAGGATCATTACTAATACACTGTACTCGTATACATTTTGCTTTTTTCATTAAAATAAATTCCCTTTTTTAAATAGATGAGAAAATAACTATGAGTGCCGCACCCGATAACTATTACAATTTTTCTGTTTTTTCTTTTTTTTTTCATATTTTAATTTTTTTATAGCAAATTTATAGTTAAGGTTGTCATCAACAGAATTAGTTGCCGTATATATGGAATCCATATTTGTATTCGGTACTCAGTGATGATATAAATAATATGATCTCGTACGGAAATATTAAAAGAAATCACAACTTTTAAGACAATTTGTTATAAAAATCAAAAAAAAAATGTATCACAAAAAAATTTCCAATAAAAATACTGTTAAATTTTTGAAAAATATCACTTAGAAAAACAGGACGGAAAAATAAAGGCACAGCAAGAGCATTAAGGTTAGTTTTCATTTGAAACTTGAAGAAATTGAAATGTATGTCGAGTGAAGCTGAAACAGATTTTACATATTGATTGGTCTCAAAAAAACGTACCTTTGAAAATTTTATTATTCATTTATAGATCATTTAGCACTAAGCCGGATGACGAGCGTTTTCCACGGTTACAGAAATCAAGGCAGGGTGGCTCATAATAACGTTATGATATAATTAGTGAATAAATATATCTTTCTTGTTTTTTTAGAATTAACATGCGAAAATTTAAGAAATTTATGATGGAAAAACTCATCACAGAGCAACGGCTGGGTCGCACAGTGGTTTAACGCCGACCTTTCATGTGAAAGGCATGGGTTCGAATCCCAGTTAAAGTGCAAAAAACTTTTCTAGTTTTCGAGTCGACTCAGCGACATCATTCGCCAATGGGCTCAAATTAATGGCTTAATCAATAATTAATAATTATATACCTTTCTTTAATTAGAAATACATATAAACAAATAATTTAATTGAATAATAGAACTCACAGATACATTAACAAAAATAGAAATGTATGTATTGAAAATCTAAGACGTTTCTACATGTTATAAGGCCTTGTACTATTTCATGTTTAAATTGTATGTGTAATTTATTAAAACCAATTCTAATAACATGAATATGCCCCCTGTTCCAACATGTACATATGGTATAGGCTTATTAGCATAAGAGTTAAACAGTTAGCGCTTAAAAAAAAAAAAAACCAAAGTTGTTCAATTTCATATTGAACGTTAGCATTCGATTATTCAGATACAAAGACTATACCAAAATTTTTTCAGAACTTTGTTTTCAATAAGATTGAGCAACAACTCACACATCTCGTTCAACTATTATTCTCATGCGGCGAAATTTTTGGAGTTTGAATAATATTGGGTTTTTCTGATTTAAGTGGTTACTACGTTCGCCAATTTAAAGGCTTCCCAGGTATTTTCTTTGGAGCTATGCCCCTAGGCAAGAACCATTCATAAGCTTAAAGCAAATATTGGAAAAGAAGTGATGCCGCTGGGACCTCAAATTCTTAAAAAAGTGGAAAACGCTATGAAAACAGGACATCAGGTCGAACGCTGATCAAAATTTAAAAGATATTAGCTTTAAAAGACAATGTGAATATATTTCTAAACTATAATCTAAATTTTCATAAATGCCAATGTTAAATCAAATCAGAAAGGAACAAGTTACACATTAAATAAATCATAGCTTTACTTATGCGCCTTCCTATATTAGTCCTGCTTCTAAGGAACTTGAAAAATTTCTTATAATTATTTATTCTGATCCATAACGGTAAATACAACAAAATACTTTAATATTTTTCTGTGTGCATCTCAAAAATATAAACATATAGTTATTAGTATAGTGCTTATATCAAAAATTAAAATCTCATTTTTTATGAATTTAAGTTGCTTATATGTCGAAAAATAAACCGTAATAAACCCTAAGAGAAGCAAAACACAAAATTAAAATTTTTTTTACGATCCGAAAAAAACTAATAATAATAATAATATGAATTTAATAAAAAAAAATTTACTTAAATATACTAAAATACTATAATCTATATTTTAATGAAAAAAAAAAAAAAAATAATAATAATTTCAAAATTTATTTGAGAAAAACACAGAAAAGTCGATCGATCGATATTCAATGTGTGTGGTCCGTTTAATATTTCAAATCAAATAAAAATAAAACATATACAAACAAACATATATAAAATTTCTATAATTCTGACATAATATGATGTTTATTTTGACTTGATGATTGCACAAAAAACCTATTATAATTCCAATTTACTACTTATTAACCATAGATGGATCTGTATATACATATACAGAACTATAATAATATTATAATTTAAAAATTTTTTAAAGTGACCATATCATTGTCATCTAATCTATATTTCTTCCTCCTTTTTTTTATAAATTTACATACCGTCGTTGATATACACATGTTAAATGATTGTCAATCGAAAATATTGAGCACTGCTACCATTGATTTGATATAAAGAATAATAAAAAAAAAAGTGGACACTATTAAAAATAAAAAAAAAAATAAATTTATATTTGAAATACTTAAGTATTTCTCTTTTGATATAATTTAATTATTTTGTTTTTGTTTTTTTGATGCATTTATTATGAGAAGTTTAAAATTGAATGAACTGAACTGAAGATGACACGTTTTAGAAGTAAATAATATAAAAAGTGTGTAAATGATTTTCAATTTAATATGAAGCAGGCAAAGTTTTTTAAAGTTACTAATATTTAACGGTAACACACAATGTGTATCCGTTAAAAATTTATTAAACTTAAGTATTTAGTCCAATTTGAATTGATTTTTTAAAACTCAATCAAAAATGTCAATTAAATAATCTAACTGATAGCCCAGTGGTTAGAGTGGCGGCTTTTCAATCGAAAAGTCTCGGGTTCAAATCTTGGTGAGATCATATCTAATAAAAAAATATAATTTATAATTGATATCGTAATAGCTTATATCATAATATAAAACAACTACAACACCTAAAAAGGAAAGCCAGATTCACACACTTATGACATTTATGACTTATGTCGTAGACGACTGTACATAAACAAATAAATAAAAATTAAAGTTTTTATCAATTTAGGAGTAAGATTTCCGCTTTAAACTTAATTTTAATGGAACTGTAATATGATTTGAGATAAAATTTTGAATGTGATTTATCAGAATTCTGTGTGTTTTAGCCACTAATAATAAGGATCAAGAATTAAAATGGTCAATCTCACAGAATCGAATTTTTATAAACTAAGTTTTTAAAACCTAAAGTATTGCTAAAACCAAAAGTACATATGTACTTGTTTCTTCAGAACTACTTTTGTTTGAAGTGAAAGACCCAACGCTAAGGACTTAATTGGAGAATAAATTTATATTACTATGGCATAGGGCATTATCAGCCTTCCCTTGAATTTTATTTAAAATGTAATTAAAAGAAGTAAAAATAATTCAGACATAAAGAAATGACAAGTGAAACTTCACTTAGAACCGACTTTTTAAACAAGTGTTTCTTTTGATACCTACAGTACTTATTACAGTTGAAACTAAATTAATATAAACGTCGCTCATGATTTGTTTTTGTTTTTGCAAAATTTAAATAACACTTTAGTTCAGTTTTTTATATGTATGATCATAATTATAAAAAAATATTTAATATTTGAACTTTTATATAATCTGAATAGTTGACTAAATTACGTTTGCATTTTTTTAAAATATTGGGTTTAAATTAGTGTCAATTAATGGTAAAAATTTTTAAATATGAGTCCATATCGACATAATCATGAATTGAATATCGATTTAATCCAATATATTTCTCTTAAAAATATTGTTTTATAAATTCCAATTCCATAAAGTTAATATCAACCACATTCGGTACTGAATTTAAAGGTATGTTATACCAATTTTACCACATTTTACTAATTTAAAAGAGAAACATACCAAAAATCAAACCATAAGTATATTACAGTGCAAGAATCGCATTCACCCTGAATTTAAAAAATTAAAAAACAAAATAAAATGCAAAAAAACAGTGACTTGAAATTAGTTCACCTTTAAAAACTAAGTGGATAATCAAAGTCATTTTATTTAAAATTATGAGCAATTTAAATGCTGATTATATTCAAAATTGACATAAATGTTTAATAAATTTCTGTCTCGATTGTTTATTGGTGTTTTCTTTATTGGATGAGTTTTCTGGTTTGGCTTTTTTTTTGTACCAATATAGAGCAAAATATACGACTTATGGGATATTTCTTTTAATTGTATGCGCGACGTTATATTGGAGGTTGATGATTTTATGGAAAATAAAGTTCTTTAAATTGCTTATTTGAAACTAAAATATTCTTTTGATAGGTGGTTTTGAATATTGTATTGTATATGTGCAATTAATTGACGAATGTCCTCAAAACTTTTGTCGTCAGGGTAATTAAGTTTTAACTATTTCATCTAATTGATTTCTAGCTCGAAAAGAGTTAATAGTTCAATGCATAGTACACTTTACAATTTTTTGCACTTTAGATTTATGAATTTCATTTTGGAATTTATATTTTAATCGTTTTATAATATTTTGGATATCGGGAAATATGGGTTATAAGCTTTTACTGCTGAACAATGCAATGGTTAGAGTGTCGACTTTTGACTCGACAGGCCTGGGTTCTAGTCTCCGTAATAGTGAAAAAAAAAAATTCAATACATAAAGAAATAATTTCAATTAAATAATATAACTGCCTTTCATGTGGAAAACTTCGGGTTCAAACCCCGGTCAGATCTTATCTAATAAAAAAAATATCATAAAATTGTATACCTAATTATACCGTAATATAAAATAAAATTTAATAAATATATATTAATCATTGTGCAAGATAATAGATGGCGCACAAAATTAACAATAACCTTATACAACAGCTAAAGCCGAGTAATCAACGGCTTAGTGAATATAACAATTAAAGAAACTGGAGCATAGTCTAAATAGACTTATTGAACTCCAATTCTTAAAGGAGGGGAAAAACAATACTAAAATGTATAACTCACAAATAGATAAATAAATATAAATATTTTTACCGATAATCCTGGCCTTATATCAGCTAATATTTTTATTTCTTTGATAAACCATCAGAGGTTTCACTATTATTTATTTTAGTCCTTTTAGTTGCAGTGCACGTTTCGTTCCAATGCTAATGCAACACAACTGATAGTATAAAATATGAATAATGATAATATAACTAAATTAATTAATTATCAATAACCCTTTCGAAACCTACTAATCATAGCACTGTATTTAGTAATATTATTAAATTTGTATTGTTTAATTTTAATTTCTGGTTTCTGGGGCAATTCTCTAGCATAATTCGCACTACTGTTACTTCTCACACTTTAAAATATCTTATAAAAAGTTATCTGCTAAAAACTTATTTTAAAAATTACCACAACAATGTTACCAACGTTTAAAAATATATATATGAGTTTTGAATTTTAGAAATCATCTTCTTCATTGCCGTTCGTATATTTAATCCAAAAAGCCAAAAAAAAACAAAAATAAATTTTATTAGCAAATCAAAAATCCAATCAAAATGTTTTTTTACTTGACTTACTTTTAATTTTTTACGCATTAAAATTCTTAACAAGAGAAATGCATTTAACTCTTTCATATTATAATATGTATTCAGTTTCAAATCGAAATTAAAGTATAGCGCATGCGCAACGCATTATCAAATTTTAAAATTATGAGTTTATGAAAAAGGAAATTTTAATGTACTCTATGCGCAATATGAATATTTAAATTTAAAAGTTAGATAAAGATAAGAAATTTTTGATTGGTGGACATAAGTAGAAAACTCTATTCATTACTTTTTATTTAATGGTTTGCTTTTAATAAAATAATGCAAACAATTTTTTAAAGCTGATATAAGAAAATTTTAAAACTTTATATTGCACCTGATTGAGAATTTTGGATAGTTTTAGTAAAGTAGTAAGAAATGTTTCTAAACCAAATCAGATACGTATTAATACAGTTTTTTTTTGTTGGTTTCCATTACTTTTCGATCAGGGCACTTACCAAGTCATTCAGACTAGGCTTTAGTTTTTTTAATCTTTATACCCACTAAGCCTTGGATTACTTATCTGTAGCTTTTGTTAAAGATTATGAATACATACAATTGCTAAATTTGTGCGCCATCTATTTTTTTATAACCTTATTATACACTTTTATATTAACCTGTCTGTGTCTATGGGTTTATTTTTCATTCTGTAAGTTAATGATACATTAATATTAGACATCTGACCATAAATCCATAAAAATTGTATGGTACAGTGGTGAGCGTAGTGGCTTCGAGTACAAACAGATCTGAGTTCGATTCTCGTTGAAAGTTAAAAATTTTTTATATTACGATATAATTATTCAATTTTATGTAATCAATTTTTTGAACCCCGGTCAGATCATCATATATTTTTTTTTATTAGTTATGATCTGACCAGTGTTTGAACAAAAGAAAAAGCCATCTTGGAAAGCCATCCATCCGATGGACCATCCTTTTAAACACTATGTCTTTGGACAGATATAGTTATAAATTATAAACTTCAATTAAAGTAATTCATTGAAACGCATAGGAAGGCCATTAACTCAAACAATCCAAAGACGTTAATCATACAATGAACAATGATCCCAATAACTTTATATGTAATTCGGACCTGCATATTATGGAACATTTTACCACTATGCAATCTAATTCGTAATTAATCCCTTCCTATCTCTTTATCATTCTCAACCACGTTATATTCCATAATTAGTTTTTAATCTTAATCAAATGCACTATCCAGGAGGCCCTTTGGAAGCATCATTCACTGTTATAATAGTATTATGATACTTATAATAACTGCTACAATAGTGAGTTTGGAAATCTATACTCCACTTGACTTTGCTACGATATCAAAAAAGTTAAAAAAATCTTATACTATTAAGGGAGTTTTGGTTTTCTAGGGACCTTTTGGAGATTTCAACTTCCCCCAGTTAAATGATTTCTTTTTTAAATCTAAATGCCACAAATAGCTCAAAAAAAAAACTTATAAGGCAAAACAACTACATGGCGATAAACATGGCGTCAACTGCTTTACAAAATAAAATCCGTTAAATTTGGGTATCTAATGTTATCCAAAAAAAAAAAGTCGAGTGTTCAATAAAATATCCAGGAAGTATGATTATTTCATTACCCATTTAAATTATGTCCTTTTTAAAGAACAGGTGTAGGACATCTTTTAAACCTTCTATAATATCTATTTATTAAACCATGTTTTTTAATCCAATTAAAAGAATCGAGCAAACAAAATTACCAAAACAAATAAATATTTTATGTAAATTTAATTAAACCTGTGTTTAGAAAACATTAAATAAAAACAAACATTAATATTATTATATGGATATTCAAATTTATTAGTTTATTCAAAAAGATCAAAATCCCTTCATTAGATATCATTTAAGATCATTTTTTATAATCTTGTTACCATTAATTTTCTCTCATTTTATTAAAGAGTTCCAATTAACCCCTTTAACTCTTCATTGTCAATCCCTAACTGGAATAAAAAAAATCAATAATTTATTAACTTTAATTAAAATTTTTATTTTTCTCGATATTAAATCTAAAGGAAATATTTTTTTTTTTAATTTGCCTCATTGTCTATCCCTTAATTAGAAGAGCATCTGCTGTCTCTGTCCTTTTGTTTTCAATACTAAATAATAAAAAAAAATTCAATTTAAATAAAAACAGTGCTAGACTTTTGTTATGGTTGCTATCAAAATATAAAATCAAAAAAAAACAAAAAAATCTAATATTAAGATAAGATCAGATCAGATGAAATGAGATCTATATAGTGAAGATCACCCATGATCACTAAATTCTATTGTTAATTTATTTCTTGTTTTCTAATGAAATTAAATCCTATAGGTACCATTGATATTAAAATAATTCAATTTTGTGTTTTTTTTTGGGATCTTGAATCAAATAATTTAAATAAATGATATTTTATACAAAAAAATAAAATATGAAGATCCATCGAATTTTGAACCTTTATTTTATAGGTTACAAAACAAATAGTTACCCTGTAGGATATTAACATTGTTATCATTGTTTTTTTTTTGTTTTTCTGGTGCTGTGTCTTTTCTATGTTTCTGAACCCTTTTAAATTATTTGTTTTTTAACTGATGTTAATATTTAATAAAAAGTGGTGTTTAAAAAAAATATGATACTTAGGCTACCATAATGTTACAATTTATTGTTTAAATATTTTTATTTTAATTTATTTGTAATAAGAAGACAAACAAGTGATGCAGAGAACCAAGGATTTTAGAAAAGCACATGATACTGGTTCATACTGGTGACTATAAGTTACTGATTTATAAAAAAGGGCAATTTTTTAAGTCCGAACAGCCCGTCAATTGGAAGATTCTCTAATGTTTAAGCAAACTTATGATAACTCTCGAGGATCTAACCTCACCTCCCCCATTCTAAAATTTTGAGGTTTTAGAAGTTTAATTTTGACTTTTACTAAAATTTATTATCTAAGCGTAAATTGTTGAAACTAAGGGACACTTTCTTAAATTTTGAGAACCCCTTTTAAATTTAAGGAAAATGTTTAAGTTACAGGTGCATAAGATGAGCAAAATTTTCGACTCCATACAGCTTCTAAACAGGGGACTTGACCAAAAAATGTTCTTAACTGACGCCTACTAACTTCTGCCACGATTGTAATTCTAAAAACTCCCAAGATCTAACTTTTCCCAAAATTGCAAGTTTTTAGCTTGAGCCGTTCAGAAGATATGAGAGGCCAAAAATTTTTCAAAAATTGAATTTTGGAAAACGGTTTATATTAGTACGGTACGGCAACCTTATGAACTTGCAAAAATTTATAAAGCATATAAAAGCAGCTGTCTTTTGCTGTTTTCAGATTGAAAATAATCTTAAAAGAACTCTTGTTATAACAATTTAAATTTAGGTCATTTTCAGCCTTTGTGGGGCTGCAACTCCGTAACGGGTGGGGCTATAGAAAAAACTCTTAAATGGAATTATTTTGTTTTGCTATATCTACCCGCAGTTAAAATTTTTTCTCTCTATTTCAAAGGGTGTAAAAATTTTTGTAAACATACGAAAGGACGGACAGAGCGAAACTATATAGGCACATTTTTCCAAAATCTTTTGAAAATGTGCTAAAAATGATCATTCAAACTGTTTCTTTTTTTTTTTTAAATCGTTTTGTTTCTTGGAAATTTGGATCAAATCACAACAGGAAGTGAAAATGAATGTATTTTAAATGAGTAGTGGACCCTTTATACCAATGTCGATATCTATTTAGTTCAATGTTAAGATTAATATTTAATCTATTTTATTAAGAAATACTTTGTTATTATTAAAATTTAAATAGTGTTTTATTTTTTAGTTATTATTTCGAAATATTTCATTTTAAGTAAATGTGGCACCTTCATTTAGCACCAAGTTAGCTTAATTTTTGTTGTTAAATTTTAATTCTAAAACAAAATGCGCAAGTATCTATTTTTTTTTCAATTCTAATGGTTCGCCTTCTGATCCAAAATACAGGGAATCTTAAAAATGTATTCCTGTTAATCGGAATGAAAATTTGGTGCAAGTACGTAGTGCTTTAGTACTCCTACTAGTAGTATACTGCAATAGGTTTAGAAAGTACTACTGCAATAGGTTTAGAAAAGTCCATCTGTTAATCTTAATCATGAGGAGCCCTCACATTATCTTAACTAATACATTAAGAACATTAAGCAAACAGGACAGACTACCTCGTACCACATTTCAAATTTCTATCTGTTATCAATTTCGAAACATGCTTATTAAGTTACAGGAAGCGCGTGATAAGGATCCAAACCACCAATTGTGAAAATATACTTCTAAGAAGAGGTATTCAGGGAGGTAACCGAGCAACTACTTCTCTTTTAGAAAATTAAAGAAAATGGAAAAAACACTGTTGTACTAAATTTAAATTTTCTATACCTTTATTAATTTGGAAGATACGGTCATCGCCAAATCCAATCAAGGGATGATGCTGATTAAAAAATGTGTCCATACTTTTATATATCCACCTACTTTCGTTGGTTACAAATATCATACCAAAGTTAATATACCTATATACCTACATTAGGTATGGGGTATAAAAACACCCTGAGTCGAAATAGGTTTAGATGCACTTTAATATTTATTTCTAAAATGTATTTAAAATTACTATTTAAAATCACACTGTGAAAACCATTTGATGAAACACTTAAAGTAGTTAATTTCTAAGTTAATTTTGAATAGTGACCTTAAAGGCTAATAACAAGTCCCAGTTTGGATTTTTACTACAAATCTTAGACTACAGTTAATTTCTAAGTTATTTTCAAATAGTACCTAATTTGGATTTTTAATAGAAAACTTTCTCTAGATTTTATGCATAGATATTGAAATTGAGTCAAACTGAAACGATCAAGTTTTATAATAAAATTAAACGTAATTTATATACTCTATATATTTATAGAATAAGTGTAATGAATTTATTGTATAACTTTTTCAATAAAAAAACTATAAATAATTGCAGAAATCATCCAAAAATAATATATTTAATAAAAGCTATATAAATTATATTTTAATTTAACCAATACAATTTTTTTTTTTTTGAATTTTTAAATTTTATTGATCATTGTAATCGAAATTTTTTTAAATTGCATCAGATTTTTTCAAAAATTTCCTTTGCAATTATTTTTTATGAGTTCTTTGTTAATTTGGTGCATTATTTTTCCAATTCCAATAAATAATATCATGTAAACGAAAGAAATTTGTGTAAAATATTTGATCGTTCTTAAATGATTCACTCAAAAGAGGAATTAATACGAAGAAATTATTTCGATCTGTATTTATCACATTAAAAAAATAAATAAAGAGGTATTATGATTTACAATGTACCTCGATTCTTGTACGTTTTTCAGAGATCAGCAGGTCTAAACTTTATTTTTGTGCAAAGTTACTCCCAACTATTTTTCCAGTAGGGAGAAGTAGGAGAACTTAAAATCTACCCATAGTTCAGATCGCCACTAGTGTATACAATTCAGAAACATCTTACAACTCAATATAAAAATTATTTGATTTGACTATTATATATTCTAATTTATACATCCTAGCATTTATTTCTTTCCCAAAACACTGCAACATCAAGGACTTCAGCTCTTTTAATCTATTTTTAACTCAATTGAGGATGTACCGTTAAATGGGATATAGCAGTTTTCGATGTCGACGAATCCGAATGTTGTAATGTCCCTAACGTGCTTAGTCGATAAATAATTTATACATAACCATCAAAGCTTTGATCCCAATTCAGTTAACATGTTTTAAGTAAGTATTTGATTATTTGAGTAAAGTTTTAAACTGTTGAAGACATTGATTTCAAAGAATTCAGCGGTTTATAAAAAAATTGTGATTTTCTTTTCAAAACGGAGCACAACTACAAGAAACTCCTCAACATATTATAAAATTATAATCAAAAAAACAATAAGTAATTTAAAATTATTTAATATACAAAACTTCTTTTCCAAAAAATATTTTATATTTTTTATATTATCAGATTATTAATATATCTTAAGATAATTCCATTATTGATATGTTAAATTACAAATATATAAATATTGTGTTAATTATGTAACTAAAAAAAAATAAGGAATCAATTTTATGAGAATCCCCAAGTACAATCCTTAAAAGATATAATTAAAAATTTCAACTAAGGTCAGTCCTATATATAAATATTGTTAACCTACTAAAAATTATTAAAATAAGGTTTTTGTTTTTTAGTTTAAAATCCAATCTAAGTTAATTTATCTTTGATTTGTTCTTTTTGTTGCATTTATTATTGAATTTGTTGTTAATTTTGTTTTTTTTTGGTTAAAATATTTTCAGTATTTTATTAAAACAAAAAATGAAAATACCCTTGCGCTACATTTCACAGAATAGCATCATAAAAATTTATGTGACTTATAAGACATGACAAGACATGTTGATTCGAACCAGACAATGTACAATTGCGCAAAAAACCAAAAAAAAATTGTATAAAATAACATTACTTTTGGCTAATTTGATTTTTTTGATTTTGTTGCTTTTAAACTGAAAATGTCGACGGACCACATCATAAAATTAAATATTTTATATATTTTTTTTTATATTTAACATCGTAATTGTTGTATTTCATATAAATTTCACTTGTTTTTGTAATTTTAATAATGGATTGATTCCTCCCAGAGGGATACACAAAATTTAAGTGATCTTTTTTTAAAGGTATAGAGGGCGAAAACTTAAAAAAAAAAACCAAAATTAAAAGGACAAATTAAGATTTAAGTTATTGGTACCACTATACAAAGTACTAAGGCAATATTAATAAAAATATAACAGATAAGCAAATACCGTTATCTTTTTGACTTTTTCATTTTCTTAGTTGGAAAATGAAATTTTTATAGAATATTTCACTTTTGTATAAGATTACGGCGACAATGTGTTAAATGTAAAATGTTTTCATACTAAGGCTACAGTTTTTAGCTTAATTTTGATATCAATCAATGGTACAACTAAATATTTCAAACAATATAGCTTAATACCAATGAATCAAATAGTAATTGTGATTTTAAAGATCTGCTATCTGAAATGAAAGACAATTCGATATTTTTTGTTACTAAGCAAAATGGGGTGTTCTCATCAATTTGCAACGCTTCCGTGTAAGCATGAAAGATATACGTGTATCAATCGAACGATCCTCGAAAATTAAATCGGTTTAGCTATGTGTATACAACTCGTAGCTGCCACATAATTTTTCGATCTACGGTTGTAAATGTTATCATTAGTACAAAATTAGATTTTCCATAACTACTACGAACGATAAGTTCATAAAGTAGTCAGGCCAGTAAAGCTAAATGTAGCCGCCAAATAGATTGCTGTAAACAATATTCTAACACGAATAGAAGGTTGGAAATTAAAATACTTAAAAATATAATAGGCGGCAAACAATTTTGCAAAGTCTTAGAATACTTACACCACTTTTAGGCAGCTGCCACACGAAATTATGAACTGGAATGCTGAAAACTGATCGGGCAACAATAGAAGTGAAATAGTAGAAGAATAACTGGAATGCTGGAAATAGTTTGGGACCACATTTAGGATGCCAAATTTCTTTTTTTTTTCTATAATTCCAGTAGAGCAAAGTTGGATTATTCTATTTTAAACACCATAATGAATTCACAGAGGTATTTAAAAGCTTGCTAGACTAATTAAAATCTTCAACGTATTTTTTACAATTACAATACCTCTCTGGTGCAATGAAGAAAAGTAAAAGTAAAGTAAAAATGAAACAGTTATTTTACCGATCGCTTTTAACCACATCAAAAAACAAAAGAAGATGAAATGGAATTACGTAAAAATTCTTATTCATTCTTCTTTTTTCCTTTGAAAATACATTTTGTTTTTGCTGTGTTTCCTTTGATTTACTCCTGGTTAAGACAAGTATTAAGATATTATCATGAAACTACTGATAATTAACTTGATACGCGATTTGACTTTTAACTGTTTTTAATAATAATCGTTGATGACGATGAAAACGACATAACACTGCTACAACACATCATGACAAATTGCAATTTATACATCTGGAATTAGGCAGCAAAAAAAAAAAATGTGTACGCTTTTTTTGGTAAAAAGCCTTTAATTGGCATTTAAAAATGTTTCAAAATTTATTTGGTCGGATTTTTTTGTTTCTTGTTTTTGGTAAAAGAATGGTGAAGTTACCAAATTGTGTCATATATTGAAAAAAACACCAATTTTTTGTGTGTCATATCTCAATGAAAGAAAAACAGGATCGTTTGTAGGATAGTGCAATTTACATAAAAAACGAATGAATCAAATAGTAATTGTGATTTTTAAAGATCTGTTAATTGTCTTGCGATATTTTTTGTTACTAATTTTTATTAGAGGTGGGAACTTTTAAAAAAAATCTTGAAATTTTCTTATACACGCAAATGACAATAATTGTACGACAAGTGTAACAATCGTTTATTTTAACCCAGATATATTAAAATAACTTAAAATGTGAATCTCACATTTAATAAAAATTAATTCATAAGGAATTTATGTTATTGGGTCAAAGCAATTTAAACAGGTCGCATCATCTAAAATCTTCCCATTTGAATTTTTGTTGAAGGGTCAATGGAAAGTATCGGAAAAAATGTAGAAAAACATTCCTAGACTTTCTAAAGGCATGTGTTTCCAATTTACTCAATATATTTTTTTTAAGTAATTACAAAATTAGATTAATTTGTTAGATATCCTGTTATGGAGAACAATGTGTTCTGATACATTGTTCTCGACATACAGAACTCAAAGATCACGAAGAGCGGAGGTGACAGAGAAGTTCATAACGAACAAGAAATTATGTATAAAGCTGAGTACCTATCTAAAATCTTTCAAAAGTAACTTTAAACTAACTTTAACTTTAATGGCTAATATTAAAAAGTCAATGTAGGTGAAGGGGTTCGCAGTGCTGTCATATAACTTTTATTTTCTTTCATACATAACTCAAAGTCAAATAAAATGTGCATTTGCCGATAGTAATTAATTAGATATTATATATGTCTATATTACGTTCATGCGGGTATCAAAGAGTTCACACATTCCAATATCTTAGCACCATAAAACAAAGGCCAAAGTTAATTTGTGTTCTTTAAATTTTCGACGCTAGGTTTCTGATTTCATTTTTATTACCGAATAACTATTGGTCAAACATTTGTCATTACGTTTGTGACGCAGAGAAGGAGGGAGGGAGGGGGGAATAGATTCGAAGGTATGGGTTGGATTAGAATCGAATATAAATAAATCGGTTTAGCTATGTATGTCCGTCCGTCACCACGATAACTCAAAGTATAGGAGCTAGGATTTTGAAATTTCACAAATTTTTTTTTATGCAATAGCCGCATCGGTATTGAAATTTAGCCATTTTGGTCCATGGGTTCGAGTACCTGCCATACAAATTCTTTTTTTAAATGAGCATTGCTCTGTACCTATTGAAGCTGGACGTCTGAAATTTTGCCAAAAATAGTTTAGTTTAATGGCCAAAGCTTTTGCAAAATTTGGTTGGTCTACTACAGTGGTTTCGAGTAGTTGCCATACAACTTCATATTTCACATTAGTATTACTTTATACTTAATAAAGCTAAATGTTTGAAATTTTGCCAAAAGTAATTAACGAGATGTGATAATATTTACATCACAGTCATATACGGGTTGACACATCCCAGAGTTGACACAGGCCGCTATTGCAGAAATTGTCAAGGGTAACAAACATAAACATAGGTAATATTGAATTTACACTTTCAAAACATTCCCAAAAACTAAAATTTTACAATCGCTATTATTACAATTATTTTTGTTTTGTCTCTCTTGTGGTACTGTAAAGTTCATAATTTTTAACTTTTAATTTAGTTTTAATTTTATTTATATTTAGTTAAAAGTGTAATTTTTTTATATTAATTTTAATCGTATAATTTGATTGTTACTTGTATGCTTTTGTAAACAGTTTGTATTAAGCAGTATAATAAATAAATACATATTAAAAGCTTTAATGAAATTTGGAATTTTAATATACAAGTATTAAATTACTTTAATCAATTCAACATTAATGACATTTCTGTCGCCAATAACACTTTATTTTAATTTAATTGCTGTATTTTTAACTTATTAATGTACATTAATATATATCTTTCATCGAAAATAGTTCAAATATCTTAATGATAGTAATAAATTATTCATAAAAATATATTAAAAAAACTATTAAATTTTTATACCATATTATATTTCCGTTCTTTTGGTGGCGTTTAGAAGGTTATTTTGTAGTAAATTAATTCAAGTTCACAAAATGAGTTTAAATAAAATTAATTTTTTAGTTAATATATTAAGACACTAAGTTTTAGTTAAATTTTATAGATTAAATTGGTTTTTACAATATTTTCCGGATTCTAAACTCAAATGAAATGAAGAGCAATCATTTATGGAAAGGAATCGCTCTACATTCAATTCAAAGACATGAATATAAAAACAAACTTCAAATTTGATAATATTTTACAACACCATCAAATCTATTAATTAAATGGATGTTTTATTTGATAAAAAGCTAATAAAAGCATTTTTAACATAATAACACTCAACATAACACTTTTTATATACTTAGAAATTTTATTGCTAATTTAATTTCCTTTTTAACACTATTGGAATTTGGAGAAAATACATTTTTTAATTTAGATTAAATAATGGGAAATCACTCTACTAAATTATCTCTATAAAATTTCACTTAATAACACTAATATTTCACTCAAACAAAATGTTTAATATGTTATTAGACACTTGCAAGACATTTTCCATAATTGATAAAAAAAAAATCAATTTTTAATGTTTACGACAACAAAAGAAGCTCTAAAATTTTGCAGCCAATTATAGAGCAGATTTGAGAAAGAGGAGTACTGAACCCAGTTTAAAGAGCTGGAGTATCAAAGAAATGCAATCTAAGTAACTGCATCAATTGGAGAGGAACAACTAAAAGAACTAGTAATCCACTCCAAAACCGTAAATCATCTCGAAAACACAACCAGGAAACAATAGATTGTTGTTCAAAGAGGACATAGCTGTAGCACACAAACTTATTAATAATAATAATAGAGCAGTTGGTAGAATTCAACTCAACTCTATATATAGGATAAATAGTTTTCACGAGAGTACTTGATTGAATTAGAAGAGATAAAATATTAAGTGCACAAATACTCTATAAAGGAAGATTATGCTGTCCAATAAAATTACAAAGAGAAGTAAAACAATGACTTCCCCGCTCTCGTTGAACGTAATACTATATAAAATCATGAACAAAACAAATAGGATTATTGATGGTAAAATTGGGTACCTCACTAACACATTAGAGGACCTAGACTACACTGACGACATATGTCCCTTATTCCATACATTTAGAAATATGCAGACTAAAACCGAAAGGCTGGGCAAAATATGTAGCAGATGTTTTACAAAAATAATAAGATTGAACATTATAATTACCAAATCGATAATTGTAAATAATATACCGCTAGAAGATGTGCTGAAATGCAACTATCTATGCATAATTACAACCGACGGCGGAACCTTAGAAGACGCTGAAGACAAAATTAAGAAAGCAAAAAGGTAATTTGCAAAGCTATGGAACATATGGTGATTATTCCAAATTAACAGAACTACAAAACTTAGGATTTTCGAAGCATACGTAAAATTAGTTTTTCTGTATTGCAGCGAAACATATTTGGCCACAGAAAAATAATTCAACAACTTCAAGTATTCCTGAAATGTCCATAACTGGAATATTCTGGCCACGGAAAATGTGAAACCAAGATCTATGGAAAATAACAAAACAGAAATCAATAGAACTTAAGCCAAACGCTAATAAAGTATAGCTCCATGACCAAGGAAACTCTCGATTGAAATCCCCTGAAGGGAAAAGAAAAATGGAAATGTCTAAAACTACGTGTATAATTACTGTAATAAAAGAAACCGAAGAAGCAGGAAAACGTGAATGCATATCAAGGCGTTAGGCGAAAATATAATAAGATACAAAGACTTTGCGGAAGCCCTATGCTAAAAAAAAAATCTTCACGACAAGTTTTAATAAATAAAATTTGGAATGAAATATTAGTTGGAGGAAGTCCCGAAATATCTTCAACGTTCTAAATCTTACAGAAATATTTAATACTTTTCTATCTACTACGACATACCTCAATAAAATTAATATCGTTTAAACATATTTTCCCTTCACTTCATCATAATATTTTACATTTGGCACATTGAATTTGAAAATTTTATATAACACATTTTTAAAACTTTCTTCATCAATTAAATAATAATGATTTAACAACCATTTACCAAATTTAAGTGAATTGTATATTATTTACAATAATGTTCAATATCAAAAAAGGAAATTTCAAGTGGATTATCATTTAATTTCCCCATACCTTGTTTAAACTAATTTTTATTTTACGATTTTCGATTTCTCTATTGATTCCCATAATCTAATAACAATATTATTGATTTTATTTCCGCCTCAATTTCATTTTAAACTCTTTCAATTAATAAAAATAAAAAAAAAAACTCTAATAATAATCTTTATAAATAAATCTGAATCATATTTGAAATGAATTTTGGATGATAAACAACATTTTCTTATTTTTCATTCATCACAAAACAACCAAAAAAAAAATTCAATAAATGAAATATATTTAATATTAAAATTAAATAAAAATATTACTTAATTTAATTTTTTATTGTTAAAATTCTCAAAAATAAAAAAACAAAAAAAAAAAAAAAACAAATAATTCTATTGTTAATCGATCATCATAAAATAAACGATATTTAGTATAAAAAAAAATGAAGATCAATCTATAAATGATGCCATTCTTTTAATTTTATGGCATTTGTTAGTAAATGTTAGTAAAACAAATTAATGAAATATGGTTTGAATGGAAACGCAACCGTTTATTAATTCCCTTCCTCTTCTCCCCCGCTACAAAAAATCAAAAAAGTTACTTTGAAAACTTTAATATGATTACGAAAACGTTCACCGTTTAGTACCGATCTTCTTTCAAAGTATAAAATACTCTGAGAAGAATACACTGAAATTTTAACAAATCGCTAACTCTGTAAGCCACAGTTTTCTTTTGTTGATCGACATTTTATAAAAGATCAAAATAAAGAATGATGATTTGATAAAAAAAGCCAAATTTCATAGTCATCCCACAAACAATGAAGAAGACTCCAAATATTATTTTTTAAATGTTCAATTGATTTTTTTGATTTTTTGAATGAAAAAAAAAAAAAAACAATCTTTAAGAATGATAGTTAAAAAAAAATGTACACAAAAGTAAAACAAGATCCCATCGTTTAAAATATAATTTTATTAAAAATTTAATGAAAGAAATAAAAAAACATTATTTGACTTTTGTTTTTTTTTTTTTAATTTTTTATTTAATTAAATAATATTTTGTTCCCATTTAAATGTTTTTTTTGTTTCTTCAAATTTTGGCAAAAAACGATATACTATAAAATATGAAAATAAGGAATTCCTTCTTCAAATTTATTTCACCAATTACAATACAATTGTAAAAGGGTTCGGAACATAGGACATGGAATTTAGAATATTATTTAAAGCTATATTTAAAATTATTTAAGTAGAAAGCAATTTCAATTAACTTAATGTATAGACAGATTAACACTAAAGATGAAACGATGACAAAGATGAGAAACGTTTAGAAATATTAAAAAGAGAAACGTCATAGATTACGCTGAGCATCGAGATAGACATCATAACAAAACTATATTTATGCCAGGGTTGAAAATATTATTGTATGTATTTTCACAATGATTAAGAAAATTATTTAAAAGCAGTAATCTTCAACTGTCAAAAAGAGATACAACTCCTTGAAGGAATCCGTCCCTCTGAAACATTCAACCTTTCTGAAACAGTGCGCATCTCTGGAACAATGTTTATCATCATCCTGATCACTGTGGCGACCTGTGATAAAATTCTAATGAAAGTGTAAAAGTGTAATACAACAAGTAAATGTAATATACATTGTCTTATCCTTACGCTTCTTAGGAGTGTCAGACGTACATTTGACGCGTAGATCGCGCGATTTTTCTTTTTACTGAGAAAATGTTTTTTGTGAACTATTTTTTGTGAAATGTCCAGTGCTTTTAGATTCTTAGGCCACGAAAACGCTGACAGCAAGCCAACGAATTTTTAGAAAAACTTCAAAAATATTGGTTATCATATAAGTGGCCATAAAAAAAGAGCAACAAGTGATTGTCAAACTCTATAGACATTCGCTTGCAAAAATGTCGCCCACTGTCTGTGTGTAAGGCCTCGACAGAATAAAACATTTAAATCACCAGATTAAACTGAAACTTAAAAATCCGTCCATCCTAAATCTTTCTTGGACTAAATCTATTCATCATAAATTTCAACTCTGCTCACTTTCAAGGTACTTTAAATTGTATCAGAAAAATCTTCATTAGAAAAAAAAAAAAAGTAACTCTTAGTGTTTACAAATTATATCACAACAAATTACTTACAACATTTTTTTTTTCATTATTATTCTGTTAATAATAACAGTCGCTTTATATTCAATATTATCTATATACAGATATTATAATGTTTATAACTCAAAAACTCACAGCATGGAAATTATCTGAGAATTTGAATAGGTGTCAATTGATGATTTGACTAAAGTCTTTAATTTTCTCTCAATTTTTTTTATTTTTATTTTTTTTCTGTCGTATTCTTTCATTAATCCACTCGTCATCATCATTGTTATCGTCATAATCACCATTATAACTATTAAAATCATCATTATAATCATAATTCAACCACCACTGAATTTATTTCAGAAAATTCATACACACATTTTTATACCCGTATGACTATATAGTCCAAGGGTATAATAAATTTGCCATTACGTTTGTAACGCAGAGAAGGAGGGGGGGTAGATATAGACTCAAGTGTATGGATCGGATCAGAATCGAAAAATAAATCGATTTAGCTATGTATGTCCGTCCGTCCGTCCGTCATCACGATAACTCAAAAAGTAAAGGAGCTAGGATTATGAAATTTTCACAAATTCGTTTTTATGCAAAAAACGGAATCGAGTTTAAAATTCAGCCATTTTGGTCCACGGGTTCGAGTACCTGCCATACAACTTCTAATTTTATATGAGCATTACTCTATACCCATGGAAGCTGCGTGTCTGAAATTTTGCCAAAAGTAGTTTAGTATAATGGCCAAAGTTACTGCAAAATTTGGTTGGTATAATGGCCAAAGTTACTGCAAAATTTGGTTGGTCTGCTGAGGGTTCGAGTAGCTGCCATACAACTCCTTCTTTTATATGAGGATTACACTACACCAAATGAAGCTGGGTGTCTGAAATTTTGCCAAAAATAGTTTAGTGTAATGGCTAAAGTTACTGCAAAATTTGGTTGGTCTACTGCAAAGGGTTCGAGTAGCTGCCATACAACTCCTTCTTTTATATGAGCATTACTCTGCACCTAAAAAAGCTGAATGTTTGAAATTTTGCCAAAAGTAATTAACCGGATGATATAATGTATATGTTACGGTCATACGGGTATCCCAGAGTTGACACAGTCTACTCTACTACACTCTTCCTCGTTTTTTTTTTGTTTTGATACATTCAAAGAAACAGAACTAAATTTTATGTGTGTGAGTGTGTGTGTGTCGTATTACTGTAACAACAAATTTTACACCTTTTATAATTGAAAATAATGAAAAGAGGCATAGAGACAAAAGAATATAATAAGAGAAAAAAAAAACAGAGTAGAATATACGGGAAGATGATGTCTAATATTGTTTTTCTTGATTTTTTGTAGTTGATGTGCCTTATGTTGATCTGATCTGATCAGATACACTAACGATAATAATAATAGTGATGATAATAAGTCATTAAATGATACTTTAAGAAAATTATCGATCATATCTGAAAAAAAATCGAAAAAAAAAAAAAAATTCTATTGTATGTTGCGCGATATTAAAAAAATAAATTTAATCATTATAATCATATTGACAACATAAAAGTGAACAACATATTTCCAAAAAAAAGGATCACTTCCGAAATGCAACCTCGATTAAATTACATATGTACAGGGATAATGATTATTCCCCTGTCTCTTAAATTACTTGTAAACATTATGAATGTATTGTGAGAGAAAGCTTCAATGTTTTATCGATACTGGAATTTTTAGTATTTTTTGCAAAAGTGTTTTTTTTTTAGGGTTATAATTTTCTTAGAAAAAATGCCCATTTTTACCAATTTTCGTTTAAATTTTTTTATATGAAATGTTTATCCCTATACATCGAAATTCATGTTAAAATAAAATTTGTGATAATAATTTACATTGTATTAAAATTTCAGCTTTCATATCAAAATTTTTAACATAATATTTAACACATTTAATTTTAGGGTTTTGCCAGTGTCCATATTGCCATTTGTATAAACAAAATAAGCCTATATTAGAATAGTTATCTCTTATATTGATTTAAAAGCTCTTATAACTTATTTTAAATCAATATAATAAAACTTTTTAAATCGGAATATATTCAATGAAGGAATTTGAGGAATTTACAAAAAAAAAAACAAAATGTTTCCAGTTATGAGAAATTGAACATTCTTTCTTTTATAAGCTCCCATAAGACTACATGTAAGCTCCGATAAGACTACGTGTAAGCTCCCATAAAACTATGTGTAAAACTATGTGCAATTTTATTCTTTTGACACATGACTTTTACTAAAACGGTTCTTGTCAAAAGTATATGTATAGTATACATTGTTTTTTGGGTAATCGAACTTCTTTTATAGAAATCAAACTTTAAAATCTTTAGCAACCCTTTTGAGAAGAACTCCATAGATATTCTTCAAATCCCATGATTACTTTACCATATTTTCATATATTATCTTCTATTATGTCACTTTTCGGAAGAATCCCCAATATAAATTATTGAAAATAAGTCACCTGGATATAATTGGATATAAAAAAAAAAAAAAAAAAACAAATTGAAATAATATTTTAATATAAATTTTTTTTTTCTTTTACCAAAAAACGCTTTATTTTTAAAGACTGTTATTATCTGTAACATTTAACACTCCCTTTTAACATTGAATTAATAATGAATTGTGAAAATATTAAAAAAAAAAATTGTGAAGAACAAGATGAAAAAAAACCAAAAATTGAAGATTTGTAGAACTGATATGAATAGGTAGGCACTAGGCAAGAAGGTTGACAAGCTACAAGCTTCAGAAAGGATAGGTGGGAAGATTAAAAAAAAAAAAAAAAAAATTTTTTATGTAACCAATATGTAATCTTCCAAAATATAAAACATTATGTATTTCTTATACATTACATATATATATATAAATATTATGAATGGGGGTATCTGCCTCTGCTTGTGAACTAACATCAAAATAATTCTGATTATTATTAATTTTTGTGTTTTGATTATGAATTTGTGGGTGCGTATGATATGAAATGAAATCATACATAGTGTAGAGGCGTTTGAATCTAGTTCAAAATTTTATATTAATATTTATATAAAATGATGAAATAACAAAAAAAAATTCAATTTTTTTTTTTTTTTTTAATATTTACCTTAAAATTAAGGTAACAATAACAAAATACGCGCAGTATATAGGTATTATACAATAAATGAAGGTGAATTCATATTCAATTAAAAACAACAAAATCTTTTTCAAAGTTTTTAATTTTTGTAAAAAAAAAATCTTTTGTAAAATTCTTAAGATTCATTTTGTTTTTGTTTATTATTTGTTTGTAAACTTTGTTTTTTTTTTTTTTTTTAATTTTCTTTTCAATTTATAGATACAACAATATTCAAACAATTAAAATTTTTCAATCAAAATGTTTGATAAATGCGTTTAAAAGGAATTTATGTTTTTTTTAAAATCTATTTAAATGCCATGAAAACAAGGGCAGACAATTTTTTGATTGTCAGTTAGATCTTTGTTATATGTAAACATATATTTTGTGGAGTAATGATCAATGTTCTATTATAAATTATTTTATTATTAAAAATTTTGTATATAAGTAATATGTTATTCGGATCGTTATGGTGTTTATTGAAAAAATGGTTATAGAAATAATTGAACTTATTTAAATCGTAGATATTGAATTGCGCTTAAAGAGGTTTTAAAATTTTTTGATAAATGGTGTACTAGTGTCACTCGTATATGTATTAATACTGTAAGTCAAATGAAATTTATTTAGAAATTAAACAGTTGGATAGAATATTGGTTGCACTGACGACATCTTATCACGGATTCATGGTTCAAGTCTCAGGTTAAGTGAAAAAAACCGTTAAAATAATCTTCTAATTTGTAATAGTTTAGATACTTGAAGAATTGAAATTCGATTTATAGTTACCTGAAAATTGCTGAAAAGAGCTCATTTCCTATTTTGTTCAAGGCTTTTCAGATATTGTGGATAAGAACATCAGATTTAATGGTGCAATGGATTCGAGGATTAAAACCTTTTTACAATATGCAAATATTACAATACGCTATTATGTTTTTACAGTACAATTAAAAGGCTAAAAAATTGTTAGGAACATTAAAAAAAATATAAAAGCAATATAAAAAAACGCAATTACATGCCATGTCAGACATAAATGGAGACTAGTGGCAATTTGCACGTACGGTTAACGTTCCATAATTAACAGCAGTTCGTTGCATATTAGAGGAAGAAAACGTAGACAAACGAGGAGGGAAAAGATTTCAAAAAATTACAGAAATTTATTTATATTACTTTGTTGAAATTATCGAAAATAACTGCCGAATGACATTAGCGGAACTCATCGGTGCTACATTTCAAAAACATTTAATTTGCTATCTCGAAAACAACAATATCAAAACACTTCGATTTAAGTGTTATAGAAATATATAAGGTATGAACCTGAAATGGGAAATTCCCCAGAAAACAAACAAAAGCGAAAGGAGTTTGTTGAATGTCTTTTAGAATTACAGTCCCAAAATAAACCTATTTTGTTTATGAATAAAGTGAATTTAAATTTTCATATTTCAAGATTACAAGGCAGACATGGTGAACCAGTTGTTATAGTAATTGACAATGCACCTTGTCATAGTAAAATTGAAAAAGTTTTGCAGGAGCAGGAATTTTGTGATAACCAGATACTCAGACTTGGGCCCTATAGTGCAATGTTTAATCCCATTGAAAATGTTTGGTCTGTGGTTAAAGAATTACGTGAAAAAAGGAGCTCTCGAAAAAGTTGTCGTTTTTTTAACAGCAGAAATGAATTAATCGTTAAAGAACAGAGAGTTAGAGCCTCAGAAAGCCTTATACAAGAAGATCTGCAAACAATTACACCAACATTATGTGACAACTGCATCGCAAACATTCAATGAAAATTGACTGTAGCTCTTAACTTAGAAAATATGCTAAATTATAAAATTTTATTTAAAATATTTTGTTTTAATATTAATTGTTTTAAATTAAATTAAAATAAAAAATCTCATATTGAAATTTACTATTCTCATATTAAAGTTTACTATTGTCATATTAAAGTTTACTATTATTGTATTGAAGTTTACTATTCTCATATTGAAGTTTGCTATTCCACATTGGAGTTTACTATTCTCATTTTGAAACTAAAATGGTATAAAATCAATTTATAAAAGCCACTCTTAATGGGTACTTACCAATAGCTTATAAACCAAATTTGAACTCACTTTTTAAAAGTCAGATGTTTTTGTATGAGTGGTCCTCCTAATCCCATGATTAGCCCCGGCTACGAACTTAATCTTCCTGTTAATCAAAAAATCATTCATACCGATTTTCATTAAAATCGGTTGAAATATGCACGTATACAAAAATATGCAAATATACACGCCCACAAAACCACAAAAAAAATTTCGGATTTTCGCGTTTCCAACAAAATGGAACCACTTTTGTTAGAACGGAAGAAATTCGTATTTTGTTTTTTCACCGTGGAACTTGGAACCATTTCTTCTACAGTATTAAATACTAAAGAAAATTTAAAGTTGGAATTTAATAGTATGACTTTTTCCAATATCACCTACAATAATGTTTTTAAAGTTTTTCTAAAACTTCTGTCTTTCAATTAAAGTATTCTTTTGAATTAATTGTTTTTTCTATATGTAAAGTTTTTATTCTTCCTATTAATTTTTTAAAAATTAAAAACTCGATAACTGATCTTCATCAATAATTTACTAATTTAAATGCATTGAATTAATACATTCTTTAAACAAAAGGCGATAGTTGACCACCTCTCAAAATGTAAATAAAAAAAAAAAACAACTAAAAAAAAAAATAATTTCATTCAAATCTATATTATGAATTTATTTGTTTTTATTTTCATTCCTTCGGATACGCATTCAATTGTACGTGTATCATATATAAAATACTGTAAAACTCCTAATAAAGTTCTTCTTTAGATATTTAATTTTTGTAGTTCAATGTTCTTTTCATAAGCAAGTTCATGGCACAAATTTTACATACCTACATAAGTAACTACTATATCGAATATTTCATATTTTACCATATCAATATTACATAACGTTCACTCTAAAAATACAAGTTATGAAAAATATCAATGGTTTTTAAAAAACCACATTTTCAAAATTATATTGTGTTGCGTACTGAGTTTATGGTTAAAAATATATATAAAATAAATAATAATATTATAATTTTGTTATTTCATCAATTTATTAACTATAATTAATATTGAAATCAATACTTAAAATATCATCTGGATGTACTCAAGAAAACCTGTTAACAGGTGTAGAAACATAAAGTTGGAGCTTTAATGTTAGCGTTTAATTTTGGAAATACATGCACTCGTGACTAAGTTACTGATTTATAAAAATAAGAAATTTTTAATTTTTAAGTCCTAATAGCCCTTCAATGGGGACGGTTCCGAAATTCTTATTAAGCAAACTTTTGGTGTTTCTCGAAGGTTTAACCCTACCTCTCCCGTCCAAAACTTCCAGGTTCTAGAAATTAAATTGTAACTGCCTCCAAAATTTGGAATATATCTTAGAATTTTATTATCTAAGCAAAAATGGTTAAAATGTAAGAGACAATTTCTTCAATTTTAAGGACCCTATTTAAATTTAGGGAAAACCTTTAAAATATGTTAAAATATAATGTTTGGACCTTTAAATTTTGTATACTACTAAAACTAAGTTTGGACGGGTACTTAAGTTGCAATAGCTTAAAAATAGCAATATTTCGATTTTGGATCCCTTTCAACTCTGAAATTTCAAGTTTCTAGCTTGAGCCGTTTAGCAGTTATGTGGGACCAAAAATTTAGCAAAAATTTTGTTTTGAATAACGGCAAATTTTAGTACCATATAGCAACCCAATGCATTTCTAAAGCTTATAAAACCAGCTGATTGAAAATATACCGTATAGAACTGATGTTATAACTGTTTAAATATAGGGCTTTTTCCGACTTTGAGGGGCTGTAGCTCCGTGAAGTGTGAGGCTACAGAAAAAAGTTTTAGGTAAAAAGGGACGGACGGAAAGTGTGAAACTATATAAACACACTTTTTTAAAATTTTGATAAATGTACTAAAAATATTGTATGCATATATGAATACAAGTTCTCTTGGGCTTATAATAGATTCCAACAATTCAATTTTTGTCGTATTGTATAAAATCCAATTTACACGTAAATAGAAAAAAAAGCAAAAACTAATATATGCTCTGAACATTGTTGTGCAGTTAGAAAAGCCGCAAAATAAAAATAAAAAAAAAAAAAACAAATGAAAGAAAATATTGTGAAGAAGCTCTCAGAACTTGACCGAATCCATTTACTTTTCGTCCTTATTTGTGATTGTTAATTAAAATCAAACAAATCTCTTTTCTTATTTTTATTTATCTCTTTACTTTTTTGGTTATGTTTTAATTTTATTTTTTTGTTTATTGTATCTTATAGATAGTCGTAGAAGTGCAACGAAACAGTTAGTTTTTTTTTTATTTGTGTATATACAAATACAATAGAGTTACTCCTGCTTACCTACATGCCTGCCTGCCTGATTGTCTATACTATTTTGAATTTAGTTTAATTTTTTCTTTTATGATTTTATAATAGAATTTTTAAAAGTAATGGTAGTAGCAACTAAATTTAAGCGGTCGGATAAAAGAAGATTTATATGATTCTATAACTTCTTTTAGGCACATATATATATATAAATATATATACATATATGCATATTTGAATTCATATTACGTGTGTATAACAATAAAATCCAAGGAGAAACAAAAAAGTAAATAAATTGGATCTAGTGTGTTTTATATACATCTATGTATATATGTATATTGTACAGCTCTTTATTATGTATATTATGTTTATTGTGTCGGAATGGATGATAGCATTGTAAAATATCATCTTTAGCACATAAAACAGCAGCAAAAGCCTCCGGTCTGTTTGTTTTTGGAAATTGGTTTAAAAATTATGTATATTTAGGTATTCCACCACTGTATAGTATTTTAATTTTCGTATTTTTTCTTATTTTTATATTACATAATGCGTGTCTTAAAAAAAAAAATTGCTTTAGTTTTGTAATATTTCCATTTTCCATGCGTTTATTTTTTTATTTTGATTTTTTTGTGGTTTTGGCGGCTCTAATTGTCATGTAAAATAAAAAAAAATAAAAAACCAAAATAAATATTTAAAGTTCTTATTTTAATAATTATTTTTCATTATTTTTTTTCTTTATGGGTGAATTAATTATTGATCTGTGCACTGGAGAAAGATTAATACAAAGTTTGTGAATTTTGGTCTTAAATATTTCTTAGATACTTTAAAATTAATTTTTAGTTAGATTATTTATATAGAACACTTTCTCTTTGACCAAAGCAGTATTTAACGTAATTAAAAGTAATGAACTTCCAAAAATTGTTTGACCAATCGTTGGGCCGACATAGGTTAACAAATTTTAAGTCTGTTAATAGAATTAACACCGTTCTCAAAGAGGAACACGTATTCAAAATTTAAAGTCAATTGGACAAACTATTAATTTATTTAGAGTAAAGTAACAATAAAACCTATAAAAAGTTGTTGAGCCACAATGGGTTAACGAAACTCGACAAAATTTTTTAAATTTAAATTTTGTTATTAACGAATAAAGTACTTCGCAAAATTCAACATAATTTTCTTCCTAATATTTTTTTTTTGACAATCATCGGACCGGTATGGGTTTACAAATTCCAAGCATGTTAATATAGTGAACTCCATTCTCAAAGAGGAACACGTATACAAAATTTGAAGTCAATCGGCCAAACCGTTTCTACTTTAGAGTAGTAACTGAAAAATGTATTAAAATCTGTTAGGCCGAAATGGGTTAACGGAACTCAACCAAAATTGTTTTAAAGCTTTCTTTTTAGCCAAAGCAGGACTTCCCAAAATTGGATGAAATTAGCTTCCAAAATTTTTTTTTACCAACCGTCGGGCTGACATGGATTAACAAATTCCAAGTTTGTCAATAGTGTCAACTCAATTCACAAGGACCATCACGTATAGAAAATTTGAAGTCAATCAGTCAAACCGATTTAATCTTAGACCAAAGAAGTTTAAATACTTGCACCACAGCCCCAACTTGGTGGCTCGTTAGAGCAAAATATTTAGCCCACCTTTTCGTACCCTAAAACCTCTTGTAAAAAAAATATTCATGATAATCGGCTGAGGAGTTTAGGAATTTATTCGGTACAAACGTACAAACAAACAAACTTTCGCTTTTATATATACCTATAGATATTTAAAAGCGAAAAATATCATATTTGACGCAACCAACACTTCTGCGTTCTAATGTAGTCAATTTCTTTCGACTAAGTTTTAATTCAATATTGGTTTTTGGATGTCTTTAATGATGTTTTATTATAAAAAAGTTAAAATTGATATATCATTGAGCTTGATTTAGTTGCATTTCTCATAATAGTAACCGTTGAAACATACTCGAATGCACTATTCGTATGGATTTTGGAATAATTTTAAATTATTTTAATGGCATAAATTACCTTGAAACCCTATCTTTTATATTTAATTTATTCAATCTGTGGTTAATGCCATTTCTTTAAAATATTTTTAATAGTACATTTAGTATTTTAGATTATTAAACTATTAACTTGAAAATATTGTTCAACTTTTATTATCAATTAAAATTCTAAACAAATTTATTTTAATACAATAAAATACGAATTTGATATTATGTCAGCGCAAATATATGCATTTCTAATTCTAGTGCTTAAAACTCTTATTTAACAAGTCATGAAAAAAACAAGGGTTTTTAAAAAGGCAAATTCCCAAAAATACGCAATATTTAAACCGTAATATTTTCAATTTAAAAGACCTTGCAGAGGCAAATTAAAAAGTCGCCTGTTAGTTAGACAACCTGTTAACATATTTATCGAAATAAGATGTAAGAGCTTCAATGTTAACGTTTAACCTTGGAAAAATATACATCCCCTAAGTCGAAAATATCCCTTAAATGGGAAAGTTCGGAATTTTTTTTAGACAAACTTATGCTTATTAATATTATGAAGGCAGAAATTTGCACACTAATTTGCATCTTTTGTTAGATTCTTTTATGTAAGGAAAAATGGTTCAAAATTGAGAAACCCTTTCTTTAAGGAAGTCATTCAGATTAAGAAAGAGAAAAATTTAAACTTTCGACTCTTTACTATTTCAAGTTTTAACTTAAGCCGATCACAAGATTAAGTTCACAAATTCATTTAAATATAGGTTTAATTGACTTTGGGGGGTTTTAGCTCCGTTTCGGGTGGTGCTACAGAAAAAAGTTCTTCCATGAAGTTATTATTTTGTCATATCTATAAGAGGTTCATAAGTCGTGTGCTTTTATGTCTATAAAAGTTTTACTGAGTCCCAATAGTCAATATAATAGTTGCAAAATTGTTGTATTAGAAATTCATTTTAGAAGATTCTAGAATTTTAATGTAATACAAATTGATAAAATCAATTCTTGCAAATGGTCAGCTTTGTCCGGAAAACTGTTGGCAGGAGTTAGTAAGGATTTGTCAACTATCGTTTAAAATGAAGCATCTAAAAATTTACTACCACTAAATCATTATCCCAGAGTATAATGCATATTTATCTATTAAATGCGATTACATTGAAATATTAACAAAATATAAAAAACATCAAAACACCAAAATAAATATGGAATGCGAACTCAATTTTAAAATTTTCGCATATAAAGAATAATAAAAAATAATTTCAAAAAACAAAAATTCTTCCTAAATAATGAACAAAGTAAAGCATTTGCTTGAGGCTTATCTTTTCTTATTTTAAGTCTACATAATTCTATCCATCCATATCATCTAATGATGTGGGTGTGCTATCAAATGGAAATGAAAATTCATTCTTTTATTTTACAATTTGAAAATTGTTTCAATTGAATTCCGATATTGCAGATGGCCAATGCAAAAAAAAATAAATTCATAGAGAAAACTTAAAGCTATCATATTTAGAGCACAGAAAATTTACTTTAAAAGAAAAAAGACAGAAATATTATGCTGTTTTATTATTGTACTTTTGGTTCAGAAAAACTTTTGTAAATTTAAATGTCCGCTATCTGTCCTTCTAAAGATTTTGTTTTCAGTAATAATCTTTTTTAACTGGAGTTCTGACAATTTTAGCTTACAATTCTTCGATTAAACGGTAAACTTCGGTAAACGATATGTTTTAGAAGGACCTACATATACAATTTCGCAATTTTACTTCGATTTACACCGGAAGGATTCGAAATTCTTTGATTTTGTGGTTATAAAGCAAGTTAAGGTTTATGGGATAAGGGTTGACCCTGTGAGAGAAAACTGGGACATGAGATAAAACCGGACATCTACAAAGAAAGTGCCCGATATTTTCACTTTCGTTTGCTCTTTACAGCTTCTGCAGAATGTATCGTAAGGAATCCGCAATTTCGACTACCCGTGTAGGTTGCCACAAATCTGCAAATATCAATATTCGATTTGGAAGTCAATTTATTTGATCCCGGTTTTTGGTTGGTGGGGTTTAACTTTCTAGATATAGTGCAAGTGTTTAGATTACTCCTACTTTGTTGCGATTTTTCTATATACAAAGAAAGGATTCATTTCACACTCTCACTGGAGACTTGGTGTTTAGAGTAACTCCTTATTTTAGTTTATCTGGTCTTGCGTTGCTTTCGATATAACTCTGCCCTGATACCCACACGAAAGTTATTTTTTTGTTTTGATTTGTTGAGGCGAAATTAGCTATATTTATGTTTTGATTCTTCCAGACACTATCTCACCAGCTTTGAGCTTATAATTGTTGTATTAATAGTCTTAATAGCGAAATGACTGTCCACAGTTGATGGCAACACTGTTCATTTATGTGTTATTTTGGTTCAAAACTCGCCCAGCCCTTCCAACTGTAAGTATCTCCGCCTGGAAAATGTCGGAGAGTTTGTAGGATTTGTTAAGGCGAAATCAGCTATATTTATGTTTAGATTCTTCCTGACACTGTCTCACCAGCTTTGAGCTTCTAATTGTCGGATTAATAGTGTTAATAGCGAAATGACTGTCCACAATTGATGGCAACATTGTTCATTTGTCTGCCATATTGGTTCACAACTCTACAAGGCATTCTGTCTGCAAGTATCTCCGCCTGGAAAATGTCCGGGAGTTTGTAGGATTTTGAAATATGATATAGCTTAAAATAAATACAAACACCCGCACTCCTTCCTTCATCTTGGGTCCGTCGTCGTAGATAGTTACAACACTTGTCATTACATAAGAAATCTGAATGTGTGGCAAATATAACTTATATTTGTAATTATAGTTAATTTCTACAATTTTAATTAAATTATTAACTATATAAAATAAATATACCATTATTATTATAACTACGGTTAATATTTTATTACTTGTATTTTTTTTTTTTAAACAATTACTTTTATATCATACAATAAAAACTGAAATACTAAAATGTATTTATTAAATAGCACACGTCTTCTATATTAAATTGTATTATACTATACATACTAGTATATAATAGTTTCAAGCTAATTATTATATGGCCCCTTTTGTAAAATGCCACAAAATAATAAAATAAAAAATATATACAAAAAAAAAACAAAAAAAAAAACTCATAAAATTAATAATAATTTTATTTTTAAGTTTTAGTTTTTGATTCTTAACATGGATGATTACAATTTAAATCAGTAAATGACCTTTGTATAACATTTAAACGCCCCCTAAAAGTATACAATTTCTATTTTTTTTTTTTTTTTTTTTTTCTTTTATTACTTTTTATTTAATTCTCATAATTCACACAATATTACATTATATACATATATATATTATAGTTTTGTTAGGCTTTTTTTAAAAAGGAAGGCAGGCAGGAGTTAGCTAGGATTAAATGAAATAACTTGAAATTTGAAACAAAAAGCAAAAACGCAACAAAGTTGGTCAGAAAATCGCAAAAAAAAAAAAAAAATAGCATTGTATTGTTTTAAAAAAATTTAGCGATTTAGTATTTCTCTGTTTTTTTTTTTGAAAATAGCCCCTCAAGCATTTCAATTCATCTCTCTATATACTTCTTAGTCTTCCATATCATATAATAATATATCTGAACTGAAAATGAGCTCTTTTGTATTTTTAATCTTCATTTAGTCATGACTAAATAAATCGAAATCAAATCAAATCAATTGTAAAAAAATAATAATAAAATTACACAAAAAAAAAAATAAAATCTAAAATTTGGTTTTTTTTTTTTAAATCTAAACTCTAAAGAATCAACGAATTTATGCCCTAAGGGGGTTGAAGTTATAGAGTAAAAGCAACAAAATAAAAATTAAATTTTGAACTTAAAAGTCAATAGTTTTGTATTTATTTTTTTTATTTGGAAAAAAAAATAGAAAATATAAAAAAAATCATAAAATTAAAATCAGTATAAAAGAAACTTTTTATCTATCTTGTTTTGGAAACAATTCAACGGATGTGAAACAGGAGTAACAATACCATTTTTTATCAAAATTAGTTCACTGGTAAAACTTTTTTAGGTAAATATACTCTTATTTCAATTGTATTTTATTATATTTAAAAAAAATTAAATAAAATTTTTTGCTAGCTTATATTGTTTTAAAAAACTGATTTTTGACTTTTTTCTACAATTTTCGAGATCAAAAAAAAAAAAAAAAAAAAAAAAAAAAATAAAATTTCAATTGAAATCATATTTGACCTCTTGACGTTCATATTTAATACTGTTCTGTTGTATATAAAGTTGCAATAAGATGTGATGGAATTTTTATTATTTCAAATTTTGTTATTTTTTAAAATTATTATTGCATTTATTGTTTTGAGATTATTGGCTTGAAGGAATGACAATCCTATATATGTATGTAGTTACTTTTTGGAGTTCAATATAATATTTCTACTTATAACACATTATAAAGTTTAAAAGTATAAAATAATTTATGTTTATCTTAGAGTTTATTCCTAGAGTTTATTGTGAAAAAGTTCATTTTAAATTGTTTTATTTTTATCGGGTTTTTATTAGATTTCCATTTAATCAATATTCTAAAGGTTAATTATAATAAAAAACGAGGAAGAGTGTAGTAGAGTAGACTGTGTCAACTCTGTGATACCCGTATGACCGTAACATATACATTATATCATCCGGTTAATTACTTTTGGCTTTATTAAGTGTAGTGGAATACTCATATAAAATAAAGAGTTGTATGGCAGCAACTCGAACCCTCTGTCGTAGACCAACCAAATTTTGCAGAAACTTTGGCCATTACACTAAACAAGCAAAAATTCAGACACCCAGCTTCATTAGGTATAGAGTAATGCTCATATAAAATAAAGAGTTGTATGGCAGCTACTCGAACCCTCTGCAGCAGACCAACCAAATTTTGCAGAAACTTTGGCCATTACATTAAACAATTGTTGGTAAAAATTCAGACACCCAGCTTCATTAGGTGGAGAGTAATGCTCATATAAAATAAGAAGTTGTATGGCAGCTACTCGAACCCACTTCACTAGACCAACCAAATTTTGCAGAAACTTTGGCCATAAAACTAAACTACTTTTGGCAAAATTTCAGACACCCAACTTCAATAGGTGTAGAGTAATGCTCATATAAAATAAGATGTTGTATGGCAGCTACTCGAACCCAGTCAACTAGACCAACCAAATTTTGCAGAAACTCTGGCCATGAAACTAAACTGCTTTTGGCAAAATTTCAGACACGTAGCTGTTATAGGTACAGAGTAATACTCATATAAAAAAAAAAGTTGTATGGCAGCTACCCGAACCCATGGACCAAAATGGCTGGATTTAAATAGCGATGACGGCTATTGCAAAAAAACGAATTTGCGAAAATTTCAAGATCCTAGCTCCTTTAGTTTTTGAGTTATCGTGCGGACGGACGGACATACATAGCTAAATCGATTTATTTTTCGATTCTGATCCGATCCATACACTTGAGTCTATATCTACCCCCCTCCTTCTCTGCGTCACAAACGTAATGGCAAATTTATTATACCTTTTGACTATATAGTCATACGGGTATAAAAACTAGAGCTGGATATAAATTTAAACTTATACTTAGTTCCGGATGGTTATTGGTTAATTTCATAGAATTATTATAACTAAGTATTGGAGTAGCAATAGGGGAAATGTTTTCAGATAAATTTCAAAAATATGTACCTGTACCGTTTGTATATGGATTGACTAGTTTCTTCGCGATTCATAGATTTTTGAAAGTGAAATATAAAAGAAACTTTTAAGTACATTCTTCAAATTTTAAACTAAATGAAAAGGAAAAAATTCTGTTCGAAATATTTTCTGTGTTATTGTTTTTCAGTGTTATTTAAATAAAAAATATCGAGTTGATAACATATAAAAATAAGTTGCAATCTTTTGTTTTGTGACGCTCTGTTGCTCCGCAGCACAAATTAGAAATAGAGGTGATTTTAATGCAAAAATCCTTGTACAAAGTAATACCATATGTTCTAAATAATTTTTACTGCGGTGCGTACAAAGCTCTGCAATAAATTATGATTTGTTTTTGTTTTGTGTATGATTTCCATTTCCACAATGAATAAATACTTTAAGATCGAGATACATTATAATAAATCAGGATATATAAGTTCATTGAAATTCACGTAAAATAAATACTTAAAAATTACATACTATTAAAATTTAAATATTTTAAATTACAAGTAAATTTAATTAAATAATATATACTTTTTTTTTAGAAATAACTTACAATATACAAATTCTCCAATCCAAATGTAATTAAACAAAATTGTTAACCAAATAAACTAATAAGAAACTGCTTATTAAACATTCTCATATATTGAACTTTAAATAATGAAAGATGAAATACCCGTATACGCATACCTATGTATTTTTTTGTATGGATACCTCAGTATAGGATTTTACATTAGAAGAAAAGAGTCGAGAACATTATTTTTTATTCTTAATTAATTCAGTTTCAAAAAATTATTAAGAACCATACTACTTCATTTCCTCTCAAGTTTCAGGAACATGAGCAATGATAAAAGAATCCCGTCTGTACTAAATTTGAGTTTTCAATCCTAAATAATTTTAATGTTCTTAATCTTTTAGCAAATTTAAATATTTAAATTTTATTAATTTCGAAGGTATGCTTGTTTGGTTTTCGAAAGATGTATGGACAGTTAACAAACCACCGCTCTAATTCAAATCCAAACTTAAGACACAAAAAAAAATAGGAATGATCATCTTTGTTCCAAATTTGAAAGCTGTATCCGTTTGTTGTTTTATTGGGATATATTTGATTGTCTTTTGCTTGTTCGGAAGCTTTTTGTATTTGAACTGATGGAACAATCACAGTCTTTCTTTTGTAATTAGTAACGAACGGACGGAAATCACTAAGTATACTAAGAAGGTGATACTGATCAAAAATATATAAAAATTTCTGTATATACAACAACAACACCTTCATTTATATACCTATATAGTTTCACTCTGTCCGTCCGTCTGTCCGTCCGTTCGTATGTTTACAAAAACTTTTACACCGTTTGAAATAGAGTAAAAAAATTTTAAACTTGGGTAGATATTGCAAAAAATATAATTTCGTAGAAGAATTTTTTTCTGTAGCCCCACCTGTTACGCGGCTACAGCCCTCCAATTTTGGAAAAAGCCCTATATTTAAATTGTTATAACAAGAGTTGTGTTAGATATATTTTCAATCTGAAAACGGCAAACGATAGCTGATAAACTTTATAAATTTTTAAAAGGCAAATGTTTAGGGTTGCCGTACAGTACTAAATTAACATTACGCAAAACTCAATTTTTGCAAAATTTTTGCCCACACATATATTCTGAACGATTCAAGCTATGGTCTTGAAATTTTGGGAGAAGTTAGTCTCTCAAAAATTAGTAGGAGTCTGTTAACAAATTTTTTTGTCAAGCCTCCTGTTTAGGAGCTATAAGGGCACGAAAATTGAAATTTTGCTATCATATAACATATGTCAAAGATTTTTCTTAAATTTGAAAGTGATTGCTTAAATTGAAGAAAGTGTCTCTCAGTTTTAACCATTTTTGCTTAGATAGTATATTTCTAAGTAAAATTTCAAATTTTTGTGGAATTCACAATTTAATTCCTAGAACCTATAAAAATGGAGAGGAAGGTGGTAGGGGGGTGTTAGATGAACTTAGGACCTTGAGAAATTCGGCAACTTTCCCCATTGAAGGGCTATTAGAACTTTAAAATAAAAAATTTATTGTTAGCAGTAAATTTTATAAATAAGCTGTAACTTATTCACCATTGTATGTATTTCCAAAATTAAACTCAGTATGTAATACAATATAAATTTGAAAATGTGCTTTTTTAAAAACCCTTGGTTTTTTTTCATCACTTGTTTAATTTCATGACCCTCATAAACTGGAACTTAAATAAAATTAGTGGGACTACAAAGCTTCTTCGGTGTTGTACAATACAATAAAAACTAGCTCAAAAAGTTTGCATTTTAAAACCTTCTAATAGTTAGTGATTTAAAATGTTTTAGTATTATTTACATTTTTAAAATATATTAAATGTTTTTCATTTCCAAGTCAAAAGTTCAAGTATCTCCAATGAACATTGAATATATCTAAATATACTCGCACTATATGTAAATATTGCATAAACTTCACCACATTTATAACGCATTTAAAATAAATAAATATTTATACAAAATAAAGTAAAACCAGGAAATCTAGAAAATTTTAATTTTAAGATCTTTTTATATTTACAATATAATAAAATTATAAAGTAATATGTAAGTATTCAAATTCTAATTTAATATTTTTTAACACTTTAATTTGAAAATATTCATATTAGAATATTTAATATATGAGTGCAATTCAATTTAATTGAAAGTGTTAAAAAGTCAAATAAATTCATTGAAAATAAATAAAAGTGTTTTTTTTTTTCAATAAAAAAATAAATTACATTATATTTTCATGACCTCATATTTAATTACCAATATTAATAATTATTTTATTAATTATTAACTATTTAAAATTACTTTACAAAAAAACAACGTTTTAAAGTATCCGATTGTTATTATATACTTTTATGTGAACTTGCCTGTGTCTATGGGTTTATTTTACATTTCGTTCAAATGTCAAATACAAATCGATTAAGACTATATTATATCGAATGTACTTCAATATCAATTCCTGTATAGTTTTCTTCAAGTTGTCAAATGAAAAACAACAAAAAAATTTAATAAACACTAGAAAATGATTAGAATTGACTTGAAAATAAAACAAAAGTCTACAAATTTTATTTAACCTGAACGAAAAATGCACTCAATTCTAAAATAAACAAATAAATAATAAATGAAACGCTTTAAAAGATATAATCATAGTACCGCATATACTGCATAGAATTGCATTGATGCATACATATTATTATACATTTTTAAATATCGAAGACTAAAGTTAATGCGTATTCAATGATTATATTGATTTGTTTTTTTAAACGAAGGTATAAAAATCGTTCAACTATTCCAATATTTACAAATTTAATTATTTTTTTTTTTTTTAATAGAACTCTCTAAAGGGTACCGCAAAATATTGATGCAACAATACAGCAGCCGATACACATAAGATTATAGCAACTGAGTATTTATATTCAATTAACCTTTATATCTTTTAAATATATTTATGTATATAGTGGATATATATAGACAAGATTTATTTATATACAACACATTTTATTTTAAAAACAAATATTATCTTTCTATTTGGACAAAATTATTCTGATAGTGATTCTTAGTAGCTCTTAGGAAATGAGAATAGAATCCGATCATTGATCAAATGATCGTATTAGAATAAATAATTAACTATGAAAAAAAATATTGAAATTCCGATTCTGAAAATTCTAATGAGATTTTTAAAATATAAAGACAGGATTCAAATGTTGAGTGTATATTAGATTCAAATGATCATGTCTAATTAGAAAATTCTTTGTGATCTATGATTATTTTGGGATAAAAAGATTTAAAAAAACGACATCTAACGGTAAGAACATAAATTATTACAAAAAAACTTAAAGGAATTACGTTATTACATAGTTTTAAGCAATTAATTCTTATTGATTACATTCCACTTTTTTAAATATTTTTTTTTTTTAGGAAAGCCTAAATCAGAGGGTTTGCATCTGTATAGTTTCACATCTATCTATACTATCAAATATATTATCAAATATCCTGGCCTGAAAGAATTTTTATAATAATACTAGCTAATACCCGGCGCGCGTTGCTGCGCCTCTCAATGGAGGTTTAATTTAAGATGATGTTACTGCAAAAAGTTAACATAAAAATTGCACACGGTGTAAATGTAAATTATAAAATGTATGAAAGCAATTTTTTTAAAACGATTTTTCTAGGATTATTCTAGTAATTTTTGAAACTTTTTGTAATTCAAAGCAGTACAAACTACTTTCCAAAATTGGACGTAATTTACTTCCAAAAAATTTCTTTTGACCAATCGTAGGACCGACATGTGTTACTAAACACCAAGACTGTTAACAGACTTAAATCCATTTTCAAGTTGCTTCACGCATATAAAATTTGGAGTCAACCGATCAAATCGTTTCTAATTTAAATAACGCAAAAATTTATAAAAAGCTACTGTGCGTCAATGGGTTAACGGAACTCAACTTTCACTTTGAACAAAGCAGTATTGCGCAAAATTGGACGTAATTTGCTTCCATATCTTTATTTTGACAATCGTCGGGCCGGTATGGGTTAACAAATTCCAAGTCTGTTAAAAGAGTTAACTCCATTCTCAAAACGGAAAACATCTACAAAATTTGAAAAAAATCGGTTAAACCATTTCTCATTTAGAGTAAAGTAACCAAAAAATTTATAAAAAGCTGTTGGGCTGCAATGGATTAATGGAACTCAACAAAATTTTTTTTGAGGCTTTCAACCGTCGGGCCGACATGGGTTAACAAATTTCAAATATGTTAATAGTGTCAACTCAATTCTCAAGGAGCATCACGTATACAAAATTTGAAGTCAATTGGTCAAACCATTTCTAATTTAGAGTAAGGCATTGAAAAAACATATAAGAAGCTGTTGGACCGCAATGGATTAATGGAACTCAACGAAATTTTTTGAGGCTTTTTTTTAGCCAAAGCAGTGTTTCGTAAAGTCGGACAATATTTGAACCCAAACTTTTTTTTTGACAAACCGACATGGGTTAATTAACAAATTCCAAAACTGCTAACAGTATCAACTCAATTCTCAAGGAGAATCACGTGTACAAAATTTAAAGACAATTGGTCAAACCATTTCTAATTTAGAGTAAAGTTTTGAAAAAAACTATAAAAAGCTGTTGGGCCGAAATGGGTTAATGGAACTCAACAAAATTGTTTTTTTAGGCTTTATGTTTAGCCAAAGCAGTGTTTCGTAAAATCGGACAAAATTTGGACCCACAATTTTTTTTCACCAACCGTCGGCCCGACATGGGTTAACGATTTCCAAAACTGTCAATAGTGTCAACTCAATTCTCAAGGAGCATCACGTATACAAAATTTAAAATCAATCGGTCAAACCGTTTTCATTTTAGAACAAAAAAGTTTTAATACTAGCACCACAGCCCCAACTTGGCGGTTCGTTAGAGCAAAATTTTTGGGCCATGATTTCTTTCCGTACCCAAAAACCTCTATATACAAATTTTCATGAAAATCGGCCGGGCAGTTTAGGAGTCTATTCGCTATATACAAACAAACAAACAAACAAACTTTCGCTTTTATATATATAGATTTTTTACATTCACATGTCCAATGGACCAATTACCAACTAACATTACTTTCATTCATGATTAGAACTCATTAAGAAATCTTATGGAAAAAAATTAGTTAAAAATTTTAAACCTACATCGAAAGCAACAATTAAGTTGGAGTTAATTGATACGTGTAAGAATAGTCGTAGTAGAGAAGTTTAAGAAATACAAGATATTAAAAATTATGAAGAAAAACTAATAAAGAAACTGCCGTTATCAGAATTGACAAAATGCTCCATAATAAGTTTGGAAAGACAATATTAGAAAATAAATCATATGATAAATCGGCTTATGCGCTCCCAAAATTTCCGGTTTCGTTTCAATTATTTGTTTATAATTAATGTAGTAGTTTGAAAAAAATCGTTCGCTTGTTTGAAAATCGCTCGCATTTCGCTAAGTTAGCATAAATTAATTTCTTAGGATTTTATTGTATAAGCAATCAAAAGGCACTTGCTTCAATTTTAATGAAAACCTATTAATTATATATTTAAATAATGTTGGGGCTTTTATTTTTATAAATTACTTTGGACCTTTACTAATTTTAAACACCTACAACATATTCAAGTTACAGGTGTTTAAAATTAGTAAAGGATTAAAAATTTGGCCAAAACTAAGTTTCGCATAACGGTAAAATTGAATATCGTAGGGCAACCCTACATAATTAATTTATAAATATTTATATACACAAAATTTATTAACAAACTTTGGTAAATTTTTTGAGAGCAGAAGTCGTTTAGCTTTTCCGAGATACACGGTAGTTTAACGTTTCGAGCAGCGGTCGTTTAGCGTTCTAGCTTAAAGCTAAACTTTATATAACTTGCGTTTTATTAATTTATAATTAGACTCTTTTTTAAACTTTAGAGACTCTTTTACCGTTATTGATCTATGAAACAAATTTTTTTTTGAAAATATTGTAAAAACACAAACATGGTAATAATCAAAAAGTCAAATAAAATGATAAAATTATAGATTTTACCTTATAGATAATTTGTCATAAACTTTCAAGATTTTAAAACAAATTTACAATGTTGCTATTTAACAAAATACTATTTCAAAATATAGATATCTTCAGTTTAGATTTTTACAAAATGTTAAATTCAATTACAAATTCATGTTGCATTTTTTTTTTTTGGACACGTTAAGAACAAGGTGCGAGATAAATGATGAAATGAATTTGGCTTTTTCATAATATATTGAAATCTAGAAAAAAATGTAATTCTCACGATAAATTTCTATATACATTATTTAAAAATATATGTATGTGCTAATGTTAGGTAATAGCTACCACATTTGATACATATATTTATTATATAATAATCTTGAATAACGATGCTTTATATATATATTTATATATATATATATATATATATTATAACTTTTTTCAGAAAGAAAAAAAACAGAACAGATTCTCAAATACTGTTTTACACAAAATTATCAACTTCCTTCTGGTTTCCTCCTTTTTTTTTTCATTTTTACATATATTTTGTTTAGACTTGAATCAATTTTTTTGTCTTATTGTATGATTACCATTAAAATAGATATCAGACCGTAACGCTCCTAATATCACAAACTTATTTTAAGTTAGGCATGCATGTTTGAGATTACTACAAAAAAAAAAAATTTCAAAAAAAAAACTGCTATCACGTTATAGTTTCATCACGAAATTTAGGTGCGCACTCTGTTCCTCTGGGTATACTGCTTCTTTATCTTTTCCACTGTTGTTATTTTCAATGCTGTTTTGTTTGTGTGGAGTTTCCTAGTTTTTTTTGTTTTTTGATCTTTTTCTACTCTAATCTCTGTTATCTTTACATACAGCAAAAGATATGGGTACCCATCATAAATACCCAACATTTTTTTTTTTGGTTTTTGGTTCTTCAAAGCTTTTGTGTTTTTTATTATAATTTCAAATTAGATGACATCTATTGCACAAAATATGTTTTGTGTAAATGAAGTTCACGATATATGATAAAATAGATCTTTATATTTTTATTTCAGATGATACACACCTTCGTGCCATCTTTTAAGATTCTTAACACATAAGAACTGATCATATCACAAATCTATAAAAAAAACTATACTTTGTTTTTGTATAATATTAAAATAACATTAATATGCGGAAAGAGTACTGTTTTTTTTTCTTTTCCTCCATTTTTTTATGCAATTCTTGATTAGATTTTAATAATGGAAAAGAATTAATATGTCAAAGCTTCGAAATAAAGATTTAAACTAAAATGAAATATTAATATTTTACCAAATAATTTTCCCATTTAAATAAGTTCATTATCACTTTGGTTTTTTTTGTGCCAGATGAGTTGTTGAATTAGCAGAAATTTTTAATGAAATTTTAAAATCACTAGAGCACTATGAAATGTAGATCTTCTAATTTGAGGCTAATGCTTAAAAACTTCTTTGTCATGTGAGAAGGATTCAAATCTTATCTTATTGTATGAGCTCTTTAATTTTTCGCAACTTCTTAATTACTGACTTATATAATTACTTATTTTATCCTACTTTGTTATGATTGCTTTTCCACTCCTTTAAGGAGTATAGGCCATTCACCAAATCTATTTTGACTACAGGCTTTAGTTACATTAAACATTATATTCACTAAGCCATTTATTATTCGGCTGTAGCTATTGTATAATATTATAAATACACATATGTTAATTTTGTGCGCAATCTATTATACTACACAAGAGTTATTTATATATTTATATTAAATCTTATCTTAAATTACGATATTAACTATCACGATATTATAGTTATATAATTTTACGATATTTTTTTATTAAATATAATCTGAGCGGGGTTCGAGCCCGAGAGTTTCCACATGAAGGGCGGTGTTTTTACCATTACGCCATTGGTCATCCATCCTATCCTAACTTAACCTATTCTTATTATGACTGTGTGGTGCACTTATTATGACTGTGTGGTGCATATTTTGACTACATAATTCGAGTGTCTTTATTACGATACTAATTATCTTTATGGGTTTTATTTTATATATTGAGTAATTCATATTCCTTATAAAGATAGATTTGCAGCTCATAAGCTTTTCCACACTGCCATCGGGGTCTCCATGGTTTCTGTTTACAAAATTTGTAATTCAGTTAATATAAAAATATTTTAAAGTAGATCCGTCTCTAAAATTAAAATAAAAATCCTTTCCAAATTCTTTTGAAATAAAACATGACCCACATACCAAAAAAAAAATATCCAAATTACTTCATTAGTAGCACTATATAACATTCATTAATTCAGTAGATTATTTTATAAGTACAAAATCAATTTGTTCCGCAGTATTATTAGCAGTAGATTATTTTTTATCTATATTTTAATATTATATGATAATAAGCATATAATTGACTTTAAATAAGTAAGACTTCTGACAACTTAGCAGATCTATTTATATACATATTGATTTGATATACTCCTACATCCAAAAAATCTTGTGTATAAACAACACAAAATATTTTTGAAAGTTACTCTATGTTCCAGTTTATTGAATAACTAAGAGGTATAATTTCCAGTAATGCTGTCAGATCGAACTAACCAAATTACTGAATATTTTTTTATTTTTTTTTTTGTTCCTAAGGGATGAAAAAACCTTCAAAAGGCACCTGAAATCCTAATCCTCCAGGTAGTGTGTGATTTTTATTAAACTAAAACAACACCCCCCCGCAGTCAAAATAATGGGATAAGCACCCTAGCTGCTTGTGCAGTATAATGGCTGAATAGTAGCCATAAGACATAAATATATATGTCTATCAAGGGTTAAATGGGCAACGCAAGAGGTAGTTGGCTTCCTTCTTGAATTTTTTTAGGTCATATGAATTGGGAAACACATATGGGGGTAATGTGAAATATACTGTTTTTTACCAACAACCACTAATTCTAACAGACAGTCAAAATTTTAATTTTAGGCTCAAATTTTTTAAATTATGTAAATTGGGAAAAAAACAAAATCAAGAAATTGAATTTAAGGTGGCGCTTTACATTTAAATAAAATTTCAAAATAATAATTTACTTATTTTTACTTTTATTATTTAAACAAGAATGAAAACAAAGTCATTAAAATATCTGAATCAGTTTTCCAAAATTTTATAAGTTTCCATCAAATTATTGAAATTTATTACAACCAGAGGAATTCGAAAGCACATCTTTATTTTAATTTTTGTTTTCTTTGTTTTCACATTTGTTGTTTTTTTTTTTGGCACTTTTAAATCGATTCAATTCAAAAATCAGTTTAAATCGATTACAATTTATTTATTTGAATTTCAGGGTTTTCAAAAAGCACATTTCCTATAAAAATTTTTGAAATGTCACAATTAAAGTTATGGATTTTAATTCATGTCATATTGTTATACGAATAACTGTAATTCGCTTGTTGACTGTAAAATAAAAAGCTCTAACGACTTACTTCAAACTTTTATAATTTGTCCAGCGTAAAATTACTATGTATGTACCTATATTAATTTCAATTCGGACTTATATCTTGACTAAAAGGCGTGCAGACAAATATAAAGTGACATCCAATTATTTCCGAAAATTTTTTCAAAATATAATAAAATGTAGATAAAAATTTTTAAAATGTATAATTTTGACAATATTATGAATATAACAATTTAATTCGATTGTCAATGATATTAAGTGAACAAAAATCCATTAAATGTTTTTAAATTAGCACAAACCATTTCTTAAATATTTTATAGTTGCAATATTTTTTTGCAAGTCCTGGTTTATATATGTTCTCTTCCAAAGGTTTTTTTTTTATCTTAACAATGATTTTATTGCTAAAACGAAATCATGTTAATAAAAATTAAAAAAAAAAAAAAAAACTTCAATATGGTTTTATTAGAATCATTAAAAAAATACTTTAAAAGTTCATATCTTACGTATTGTTGCTGACCCCACGCATATTTTATATGACAATAAAAAAGTCATCAAAAAATATTATTACAACGATAAGTGAAGATCGAAATTATATTATTATAAAAATATTTTGGTATCATATTAAAGTTATTAAAGATATTGATAAAAAAAATTGATATTGGTGTTTAAAAGCAAAATCGAATAAGTATAGTTTTTTAAAATTTGAATTAAAAATCGTTTAAAATGGATGAATACATTTGGAGACAAAGTAAAACTATAAATTAATAAAATTTTTTTAAAATCTATTAAAATTGTCTGTAAATTTTCTATTTACAAGTTATAGATAAGTGATGATGTATATTAAATTAATTAATTATTTTTTCATATACATAGATTTAAATCGATTCATACTTCAGTCATATCGATTCATACGTTAATCCATAAAAAATTAGTTTATTATAGTGTTTTATTGAAAATGTAATTAAATAAAACAAGGAAGAGTGTAGTAGAGTAGACTGTGTCAAATCTGGGATACCCGTATGACCGTAACATATACATTATATCATCCGGTTAATTACTTTTGGCAAAATTTCAAACATACAGCTTTATTAGGTGTAGTGTAATGCACATATAAAAGAAGTAGTTGTATGGCAGCTACTCGAACCCTCTGCAGTAGACCAACCACATTTTGCAATATCTTTCTTTGGCCACTACACTAAAAAATTTTTGTCAAAATTTGAGACACCCAGCTTCATTAGGTGAAGTGTAATGCTCATATAAAAGAAGGAGTTGTATGGCAGCTACACGAACCCTCTGCAGTAGACCAAGCAAATTTTGCAGAAACTTTGGCCATTACAAAAAACTATTTTTAAATAGCGATGACGGCTATTGCAAAAAAACGAATTTGCGAAAATTTCAAGGTCCTAGCTCCTTTAATAAAAGATTCCGGACGGACGGACAGACGGACGATCATACATAGCTAAATCGATTTATTTTTCGAATCTGATCCGATCCATACACTTGAGTCTATATCTACCCCCTCTATTTCTCTGCGTCACAAACGTAATGGCAAATTTATTATACCCTTTGACCTAATAGTCATACGGGTATAAAAATTACATTTTGGAATTGTTTTCAAAAGTTTTTATAGTAATGCTTTTTTTCAAAGTTGTGTTCTTTATTTGATTGACTCGATCGATTTATTTTCGAAGTTTGTTTGATTTTCGTATACCTGATGGAAAGCTTATGATTTTTTAAAAACTTTTCTTTAAAACATGTGAAAGCGAGAAAAAAAATATTAAAATAATAATAATGTTAAAAAAATTCTCATCATATCTTATATTGTAGGGTTTAATTCGAATCTAGATCATTTTTTTTTGGATATTTGTTTTGTTAATGCGATTAAATTCATTAAACACAATGCTTTCTCCCTTAGGCTTCATAAAAATTTATTGATTCAGAAAAAAAAATTTGATTTTTACACTTACACCTGTCGTCCGCCAGACTTTCTCCCTAGTATTCTTTTAAAAGATAAGTAAATCTGATCAAATATAAGAGTAAGAGGTAATAAAATTTTTTAAATTAATTTTACTTGTATGTAGCCTTACAGTAATTGTATTATTGGTATATTAATTGAAACTTTTTAAAAAGATTTTTCAGAGCTAAAACCTAGCTCCAAACCTTTTTAAAATGTTGCATTTTATAATTAGCACTATCATTAATAAAATATTAGTCTTGTCATGCATGTACAAAGGTATATAATAAGTCTTTATTGACTTTTTCTAAATATAAAAACGACTACATTTAAGTCTTATTATTAGAGTTAATCCAAATCGCAAGGTCTGTAGACTTTTTAAAAATAAAACTAAATCTTTTCTTTTACCAAAATTTAAAGCAAGGATTAATAATATATTTGAATTTAATCTACTGTGCCATCCATAGAGGGTTCATTGTTTTTTGTTTTTGTAGTATCAGAAGGAACGTCAAAGTTTAGAGGATTCTTCTAGACGTTAGAGTCTAAGAAATCTAAGTAAGCTTATTTATTTTCTAATCTGTAATAAATATTTAACTAAATTTTTCTCACCTCACCTTAACATTACACTATTTTCTATAATTAATTATTCTCTATTTTGACATTAAAATAAAATTTTCTCTATTAAAAAAATATAAATATAAAAATTATTTTATTTTTTAACTACAAAATGTTACAAAAGTCAACGCGAAAACAAAAAATTTCCCAATAATAATAATTTTCATTACCATATGTATCTAAAAATATGATTTAGCTGAGAAAAAACTTAACATCCAATAAAAGAAAAAACTCATTCATCCTTGCCTTAATCCTATATTCCTTATCCCAAAAAAAAAACCAAACTAAATAATACTACCATTACCAATAAATATCATCACAATTTCACCTGTTCAATTTTTCAAAAAAAAAAATAAAAAGTTACCTGTGAATAAAAAACTAGCAAAATAATTAAATTTGAAAAGTTAAAAAAGATAGAGAACGAAGGAGAATTGTCAACTGTGGGATACTCGCATGAACATAATTTAACCATTCTATAAGCAACTCCTTTTGGCAATTATGTAGCCTCCGAGTGATGCCTAAAAGAAAAATAAGTTGTATGGCAGGTATTCAAAAATCTGGCACCAAAAAAACTTAATTGGACCCTAAGTAATGCCTAGAAAAACGAAGTTTTAAGGCGGCTTTTCAAACCCATTTCAAAAGAATTTTAATTATATAAAAATAATTATTGTACGGCAGTTATTCGAACCCGCCGAGCAAACTTATTCAATTTCAATTTTAATTTGGCTTTGAGTGACCGTACGGACATTGAAAGCTTGGAAATCTATCTATGTAGTGAAGCTGGCTGTTCCTAGTTTCAATGGGCAGTGTGTGATTTTAACATACAAAAATGACAATCTTTTTTGAACCAAACTTTAAGATGGGACCTGTTATACAAAAATACAGCTTGGTTTGTGAAAAGGTTTTTTGGAGTCAGGTTTGGGAATTGTAGGATTCTGGGATTTTGAGGATAAAAAAAAATTTAATGAGATATTTAGAATAAAAATGTTAAAATTATTCTTAAACTTTTCTTAATCGTACACATAGACTAACTTTGTGATTCTGATTCGATTAATTGACTAATTGAGTTTTTATCATTATATTTTCATCACAAACGAAATGGCAAATTTAGTATTCACTTCAAACCGCATTCATAAATGTATAAAAAAAAGTAATTCTCCTTAAGTCTTTTTTTATTTCATATCTAACACTCTTCCTTCCTACTTTTGATCGTTCAAAGACTCACTATCACCATGTATACCTCTACTATCTACATATGATAAATAAAAAAAATTTTTATTTATGTTTTAATGTTGTATAGTTGTACCTTATAATAAATTTTAAATATCAAGGTTGACAAATTTGCATAAATTTAATATTTTCATATCATCTTAAATGCTATCACCAGATATAATTCTTTTCTGGTAAAGCGCTCTTTGGTTAGAAAGATTCATATATCGCTTTAAATCTTTTTTTTTTGTTTATTTCATTTTTCTTTTTCAAGAAAATTTCAAAATTCCTTCAAAAAAAAATACAAAATACTTAAAGATACTGAAAAAGATATTGAAAACCAACACACAAACATACACTACACATTATATATATTTTTTAGAAATAATATAATTTTTTTTCTTATGATTTCAACAGATAGAAACACCTTGAGGGCATTTAATCCAAAAAAAAAACCAAATCTGAATGGAAAACAAATTTTCCTCCTATCAAAAGAGATTTTTATATTATCTAAATATAATACAAAAGAATAGAAAAATTGAACTCACCTGAACACTATGAATATAAATTATTTACAGGTAACTAACAATAATAATAATAATAACAATAATAAAACAAAAAACTCGTAATCATAACAACCATTTCGTACATACAATAATCATCATCATTCTCAACTCTCATTCAAATCTAAAGTGAATATGAATAAAGTTACACACTGTAAATAACATTTTGGTTTAGTGTATAATAATTTCACCCATGCACAATAAGTTCGAATACGTTCAAGTTCATAAGTGGTGGAAGTTCTTAACTTAACTGATGTATTAAAGCTTAATCTAACCCCAGCTATGCAATAAAAACAAAAACAACAACAAAAAACAATAAAAGAAAAATGTTAAGACTAACAAATAATACAAGTATAAGAAAGATCAGCTTAGCTAGAGTTGAAAAAAAAATAGTCAATATATAAGAACAACAAAAACAACACTATACTATAATACAAGTCATACAGTCTAAAGAAATAACAACTGGCTAATAAAGTAAAATCATATTTTGTACAACAGTAAAACGAAGATCACAAAAAAAATAAGAAAAAACAAAAAAATAAATGTATGTAGTCAACCTTTCAGGAAGTAACAGCCGTAACACTTTTATAGATATTGGTTAAACGAAAACAATTTTTCTACTCTTGACCACAGAAATTTTTATTCTTTTTGTTTTTTTTTTCTTCTTTTTCCTCTTTCAAAATCTTAAAATTTTTCCCATTGTTAGATTTTTAAGCGTAAAAATATATATTTATATACTTAGAGAATAGGCTTGGAAAATATACTTATACAGGTTAAAATGAAATATTTTTAATATGAACACACGTATGAACAGAGGAGCATTAGGGAGCTCTTTTGAGTTAATCTTATTAAATTTTATTTAAAATTTTATTAACATATACGTATTTTAGAAATTAAATAAATAACTTCTTTTTGATTAAAAAAAACGGGGGAGGGTGTAGAGAAGATTCTGTTTCAACTCTTGTATACTCGCATGAACGTAATATAAAAATTATCGCATTTGGTTAATTACTTTTAACCAAATTTCAATTACACAATTAAGCCTTATTGTATATATATTCACACTCCTTTGGAGCGTTACAAACGTTATGTCAAATTTAGTATACCCTTTCAACAAGTTTTAAAAGACTGTAAAAACTTTTACCTTGAAAAAACTTAGAGCTGCTATACAATTGGAAAAGTCGTCTACACTGCCCCTCGTTAAATAAAGTTACTTATTGCATTTTGTATATGATTTTGATTGTTGGATTTATGCAATAAAGTCAAATACTAACAAATTTTCCGAATGAAAATCAAAAATTGTTGGTATTTTTCGATATTAACGATATTAAGATTTGTTTCTAAAATATGCCATTTTTTTATTTGAAGTTTATACTAGTTCCAAATTTATAACGCAAGCTTCATTCTTTAAAAAATTTTTAAACGCCTATAAATGGAAGATCCTCCTAGCCGCTCTCTTCTTACTAGTCAATTCCAAAAAATTATAGAACACACACATTTTGTCGGAACATAATTAAATACATATATTCTATTCAAATGAATCAATTCAAAAGGTTTGAAGAAATACCCTTTTTTCTATCTTGAATTAAAACAGTTACAATGCACTGCTCTTTTCCTTATTAATACCAGAACTAATAAAACACAAGACAAATATATTAAATATATATATATTTATTTCTAAATATATAAGATAGTTCTTATTGCACCTAACACCGTCACCAATTTATTGTTTATGGGACATAGAATGCGCATCTTTAAAGACCAAAGGCCAACGAGTTGCCATATATTTCATAAAACGTATATACATTTCAAAATACATTCATATACCTATATATAATACTATATATATATATTTGTTGGTATATGAAAATATAAGTAAAAATTGAAAATTGCATAAAACATTTATAGGGTAATTCTACCGTAGAGGAACAAAATAACAATACGACCAGTTAAAGATGTTTTTTTTTAGAATATACATTGTTTGGTCATATCTCCTCCTGATATAATATTTTGTTTTCATTATTTTAATTCATTTTTCTTCTTTTTATTAGGTATATTTAAAAAAATTTAGAATAAACTGTGCTTTTATAGTTTCACTCTATCCGTCCGTCCATCCTCTGTTCGTGTGTAAATAAAACAAATAAAATTTTAACTACATATAGATATTGCAAAATCATTAATTCCATGCAAGAAGTTATTTCTGTACCCACATCTGTTATGAAACTACAGCTTTCCAAAGTTCGGAAAGGACCCTTAATATTCAGTTGCAAAAGTTGCATGTGCTCTATTTTTAATAAGGAAACGGTAAAAGCTGCTTTTATAAGTTTTTTTTAAATATATGTAAAATAAATAAAAAGAGTTTCCATACGGTACTTTAATTTACCGTTATGTATAATTAAATTTTTACTACTCATATCTCCTTGATATGAGTAGTAAAAATTTCAGCCGTTTAGCTTAAGACTTAAAATTTTGGGAGAAGTTGGGTCCCAAGAAATTAGTATGAGTCATTTAAGTATGATATGAGTACCAAAGCTGTAAGAGGTCAAAACTTAAATTTATACAGCTGTAACATTCCTGTCCCATTTTTTTTTTTTTTCAAAATTAAACATTTCCTATTTTTAAAAACTATCTTAGAAACCTGTGTATATATTTCCAAGGCTAAAAGTTTTTCAAAATTTTTTATTTATTTATTCATTCATGAACAGTTCCCTTCCACATACAATGTGATATGTGAGTGATTCAGCCTTTCCTTTTCAGGTGTGACAAACTTTTATGGTATTATCTATTATTGATTATAAATTATAATCCCAGCCCAAACTTTGAACCCGAGGCCCTTCGATTTAAAGACCGACGTCCTAACACCTGTGCCACCGATCCGATCAAAACTATTATTTATTGATGAAATAATTAAATTATAATAGAATAAATTTATTTTTATATATGTATATTTTTTAGTCAAAACTCAGTACGTTACATTGTGCCTTTTATAGAAATTATTTTTTTAAAAACCTTTACTTTTTACTCATCACTTGTTTCTGGTTTGAAATGACTTCACCTTGTGCTAATAAAATTTCATTCAATATTCTGGTATACAAGTAAAGTTCAAGATCATCATCAGTTTAGTGCAACAGATCTAAAAAAAAAAAAGTCATATAATTCTATATGATACGGATAAGAAATGATATTTCCCACAATCCAGATACACCCACCAAAAAAAAAAAAATAAAAACAAAAAAAAAACAAAACGACATCAGATTAACAAAAAAAAAAATTTAGCACGTGAAAATTAAAAATCTTCCTGTCTGCTTATAATATTAAATTGCTTGTTTTAAACATTTTGTGGGTGTGTTGCGAATGAAGGGGTTGAAGGGATTAAATGAATCTTTAGTTGCTCGTCTGATGTTCACTTTTTGGTTTTATTTTTTGTATTTTTATTAGTTTTTGTTTGTCTTAAAAGTCTCGACCCAATCTGTTTTATTATAAAAAAAAAACAAAAAACAAACAATTGAAAATTACTCGATTATTATATGATTGTACATAACCTTACATATAACGATAGTTATAAAAAAAAAAATTAAAAAAAAAAATTGTCTCACTCCTACTCAGTTTTGTTATTTAATTATCGCGTCCAGGAGCAACGAGCTTAAAACAAATCAAAGAAAATACTAAAGATAAACACAAAAATAGAAATTGAATGAAAAAACATGGGAAAATTATCTTCATTTTTTAATTTTTTGAACAAAAAAAACAATTGGTTGGTGTTTTTGAATTTAATAAATTATTTTATAGATTTTAAATTATTTAATAAAGATTGTTTTAAAGGCGATACTAGGTTTTAAGAATGTTTAGAGAATTCAATTGATTTTATAAAATTAAACAAATCCTAATAACAACTTTGTTAGCAGAATTCGCGTCGGAAAAACCGTCTTACCATCAAATAATGGTTTTGAAAAATAATGACAATAATGGAAGCCCAGCAGAAAATTTTTAAACACTAAAATATTTCAACAGAGTAGAAACAATTTTTTAATTTTCAATAATCAATTAAAATAAGACAGCGGAAGAATCAAGATATCAGTGATAAATTACAGAATGTGATGAGTTCAAGACTCAAGTATTTAAACTTATGAGAGACACTAAAAACTAAATATAATTTTAATGGGCTTATAACTTCAATCTTAAACAAAAGTTCTAAAAAATGGATTTTGCAAAATAAAAGCAGGAAATTATAATTTTTTCTGGTAAACTAAATAAGAAAATTCTTTAGTTAAATAAATTTGTAAATAAAAAAATATAATATGCCAATTATGTGTATCATATTATTTAAACCAAATTGTCAAAAGATTTTTTTAAATTTAACTGTCAAAAGTCAATTATAAGTTCAACTTTATTTAATCTAAACTATTAAACTTAACTGTTTTAAAGTTAACTGCACAAACCGTCAATTATGGGTTCAACTTTATGTAAACTAAACTGTCAAAGTATATTCTAAACTTAACTGCATCCACCGTCAATTATGGGTGACCCTTTATTTATACTAAACAGTTAAATTAATTTTTAAACCTCAGCGTCAAAAGTCAATTATGAGTAGACCCTTATTTAAACTAAACTGTCAATGAATTTTTCAAACTTAACTGTCAATAGCCAATCACAGGTATAACTTTATTTTAACTAAACAGTGAAATATTAATATTTTTAAATTTACTAGAAATTTTATATTATTAACCGTTATTATCTTGACAGGTAAGGAGGTAATCTTTATACATATGAATTTAAGATAAAAATTTTATTAATTGTGCTCCATTTTTTAAAATAAAGATATTATAGGATACAATGAAGACTCAACTAAAACTAAGTACAAGGTAATACTATTTTTTTTAATTATTTTGTTTATAATATTTTGCAAAACTTTTATTTTGCAGTAAAACTTTAAAGTCTTCTCAGTTAAATGAAGATGAATTTTATTATTTTCAGTAGGTATGTAATTCGATTTTTTTTTGCTTTTTTTTTTAATCGGCATTTATTTTAATTTATAAATTTCCATTTTCTTTTTTGTTTTTGTTTTTAGATTTCCTTTGCATTTTTAGAATAATTTGACTTTAAAAAAAAACAACACAAAAATTCAACAAAATAAAAATTGTAGAAACAGAAATCATTTATGGTTAAGTCACGAACGAATAATTTGTTATGTTAATTTGGTTCATTGCCAATGAATTGGAATTTAATAGGAGGCCATAATCACTGTTTCTAAATTTAATTTTAATTCTACTATTTTTGTTTGTTTTTTTTCTCTTTGATTTTATTTTTTTTTATTATTTTAATCCAATTCAATTTAAAAATTTTAACTATTATTACAATAGGATAACGCTTGTTTTTTTTTTCAACTTGTTCGATTCAAATATAACCACAAACGATTCTGTGATACTCTGTGTGATAGTGTGTAAGTATAATGAATATTAGGATAGAAGATGTCAAAGACAAAGACGATACATTTCATTTGGTTGTTTTATTCCAATTTTTATTCGCATCTGGGTAAAATTTAATTTTCAAAATATAAAAATAAAACTATCTTTTATCATGAGATTTTTATACCACCAGAGTTGTATTAAAATTCTAATCTAAACATATACAAACATTATGCACCTAAGTATCATCAGGTTTTTTTGAATAGTTGAGTTTTGCAAGAAAAAAAATATTTATTGTAATGAAATTGTCTATATATAAAACTCGATCCAAATAAAGTTTTATTGAATTTTAAATTGTTACTTAAGAAATCAACTAGAAAATGTTTAAAGAATCTTTTTAGAAAAACAAAAAACCCACTTCAATTTGTTATTGTTTTGTAAAAGTAAATATTACGAATTTTGTATGGTATAGGCAATAAAAAAATAATAAAAGAAAAATCGCGTAACAATATTCCAAGAGAAATAAAATGTAAAACGCATTGTATTTCCAAGTTAAGTTATTCCATGGTAAAGTTTTTGTTTTTTTTTTTTTTGTACCCTTTGGTAACTATCGAAAAAGTTCGAAAAAATTAGTGAAAATTTTTTGATCCTAGGTTAAAATTTTCAGTTTTTTTTTCAAAATAGGTTTTTTCGAAAATTTTTGGAATAATTTATCTTAATCAGAGAATGGCGCCATCCTGAATAGAATGTTAAAATTTCTTATACATTTTCAAAAATTAAAGAAAAATTTTTCAAAATTTTCAAATAATTTTTTTTAGAAAGTCTCATGTAATCTCTAAAAAAAATATAATTTTAATTTTCTTTGTTTTTTTAATTATAAAACTAGAAAGAAATTTTCCTCTTGACGATTCTAAATTTACTGACAGGTCCTAGAAGAGACCATACTCCTTAATTTCTAAAAAAGGAATAAAAAACTTTAATCTCGAATAACTTTAAATAAGTCTAGAAAACTAATTGTACAAATAATGCTAAGTAAAGTATCAGTATACCAAAATTCACTAAATATTTATCTGCCCACACTCAGTTTTTCCTATTACTCCATTATACTTCAACTTGAAGTCTCCATTCATTTCTTCTCATAGCCTTCTACTATTTCGTTCCAGGGTATTTTGTGTCATACTTAACTTATCCAGCACCGTTCTTGGTCATGTTGTTCTGGGTTTATCTTTTGACCTGGATTGGCCTAGAGGATTCCAGGTTAGTGTCATTCTTGTTATGCATTCCTTATTTTTCTTTAGTGTATGGCCCACGTCCATATCCTACTGGTGATCTGCTTCACTATTGATTGTTAGTTTGGTAGAGCCTAAAAGTTTGCATTGCTTATTCTACCCGAACAGAATATTTGGCATATTATTCCGAAATGTTATTAATGAAGCCTTGTAATTTATTCTTAATGGACTTAGTGAACAACCATAATTCGCAGCCATGTATAAATGTAGATTTTATTGAATATTTATTGATGGAATTAAATATTGTTAGTTTGGTTCATCCTAATGTTTGCGAACTGTATTTGCGAATTTTTCATCATCTATTTCACTAATATAGAGAAATATATTGGCTCCTAGGTCAAAAATCTAGATAGCTAAATGAGTACAAAATTTTGTTATATAACCAGATATTAAGCCTATCTGGTTATACGGCATACATCTGTGAGGTTGTTCCAAACGAACACATATTCAAAGAATTCAAACATTTCAAAGCAAAGTGCAACATGGCATGGTGAGTGCTCCCTGGCATGCACCAATTTCTGACTTAAATAAGGATTCCCAAAGTTAGCGCTGAAATTAAAAAATATGCAACAAAAAATTAGACCCGGTTAGAAGGTTAAACAAACATCTTCAAATTTTAGATGACTTAATAAACTAGGCGTCTCAAATTAACGATAAATTCAGATCAACTTAACGGAGGTCCGGAATTACAGCAGATCATAAACAGTTCGCGCAAAAATAAAGGTTAGTTGTTATAAGTAGTATATCTATAATATAAAAACCTTGAACGTAAATAACCCTTTTATTACACTTTTGGCATACTTTCCAAGAATTCTATGTAATAAACAATTCTCGGAAATAATAGCATTTATATGTATGTCTAAATGATTTCCGCTATAAATTAAAGTTACATTACATTCATAAGGTCATTAACATATTATTAAGTAAATTACTAATATTATATTAAGTCAGAGACATTTTCAAGGTAAAACATGATTTAATAAGCCTATATTAAAACCAATAATATTATGTAATCAATTATTAAGAATAATTATAATTATTAAGAATTCATTTTAATTATTAAGAATCATATTAATTAAAGCTGACTTATGCAAAATTAGTTGATAAGATCTTAGTATAAATATAAGCTAAGAATCATTGTAAAGTTAAGTTCCAGTCTGGCTATCGAAGCCCTAACATAATAAGTTAAATGTTTAGTAGAATTTCAAAATAAAATAACTGAAAAATAAATAAAGTGTTTTATTTTTATTAAATACAAAATTGAGTTATAAAATTGTTAGTCTTATAGATTAGTTTTAACATTTTACAGCAGTACGGGTATTTTTATTGTGTTAAAGTCATCTTTCGATACTTTTCACCATCTTTACCCTATGAAAAAAAAATATATTTTATAAATGTTGAAAGCAAAAATTTACAAATTGAAAATACCATTGAATTATTTAGTTATATTTGTAAGCCTACAAAATTAATATTAACTTTAATAAAACCGAATCAATAACATAAATTGAATTTTTATAAATATTTAACAAATAATATTTGATTTCTGGTTATTTTTATATTTCAATTTCAAAAATTTTCAAAAAAAACATAAATTTTCACCAAAAAATAACAATGAAAACCAGAAGATGTATTAACAAGTCACTGATGAGTACCACCTGCAGCTTTTTAAAAGAAAAACATTTTATCTAAAACCGAATTATAATGATTTTGTCAATCTTTTCCAGTTCAACTTTTTGATTTACAAATTTGTCATAATTTTAAAGTTTTTTTTTAAGAGTTTTTTAATAAAAATTAGACTTAGAGAAAAAAAATGATTATTTTAAATATTTTGTAGTAAAAACTGATTTTGTTTTTAATACTTTAATTTATTGAAGTAATAAAATTAGTCTGTTTTTGGTAAAACAGTTTTTTATTGTTATTATATATTTTTTTTATCAACAACTTATATTGTTTATTAAATTGTATCACATAAGCTTGGTGGGTGATCCAAATGGATCAAAATTTCAAAAGAATATATTAGATTTTCACTTTTTATATCAAATACCGTTGACTGGGGATTAATTGAATTTTTACATTTATTTAATAAAATTTTTAAAACTGAACTTCTTCGGTTTTTGTAAACAAACTTAAGAGACTAAAGTCCTACCAGTGGTTAAAAAATCGGCTTTTCAATAGTAGGGTCAGGAGTTCAAACCCAGGCAAGATTGTATCTAATAAAAAAATGTATTTAATAATTTATAATATAATATAAAATATATACCTGCCTTAGCTGAAAACCAAATTCAGAAACACTCACTTATTAAATTCTCACTTATTAAACACAAAAACCAATGAATAGTTAGATGACATATCCATTATTCAGGTTGACCAAGTCTGCCATATTTTTGAGCAAGTTTCTCTGAACATTTGCGAGTTTCTTCATTTTGGCTTCGAGAACATTCACATTCTTAAGTGGTCAATGTTTGTGATAATATAGCAGAGATTTTCTAAAAATATAGAGTTATATGACATATTTATTATTGCAGTAACTAGCAATACCTTCTAGTTGTTCATTGTTTGTAGCAGGAGGCCAATATCATTATAGAAGCAATCCATCAGTATTAGCTCAGTATTATAGATGGAATTATATGTAAATTCATCTTCCTCTGCGGCTAAATATAAATCTTTTATCAATTTATAAACTATTTATTAACAAATTTTAAGCTTTTAAGATTCAATTGCTTGTGCCTCCGACTATGACACATTAAAGAAATGAACAAAAGTTTGTATACCAATTATGGTTCTTCACAAGGAACTGCCTCTTCTCTAAATTTTTCCGGAATAAATAAAAAAGCTTTACTGCTCATTAGCATCAAATAATTGTCCTACATTCGCATATAAACAAAGTATATAAACATTGATGACGATATGTGCCATTTCAATATAAATTGATCAATTCAATTTCAAAGTTACCCCATTTTCAAGTATCTATGTCTAAATCTGGAAATGGTCTAAATATTATTGAAAAACAAATGTTTCAATACAATAAAAAAAAAAAATATAACAAAACAGCCTATCAAAAAGACATCTTCGGAAGACATCAGTATATTTTTAAACTATTGTATGTTATGTACATATAAGTAAAAGCAATGAAATGATCCCGTGGATCATTATTTATCACCATGAACTGATTCAATCTGATTTTAGTAATTTGATACGATTTTTATTGTTTTTTATATTTTTTTTTATATCATTTTAATTTTTTATTTATTTTATTTTTTTCTTTAAAAAAAATAATCCAAAAATGATTTCTATTCATTCTGTAAATTGTTTTATTCATCGAAATTTAATATAAATATAGATCCGATTACACAAAAATTGAAAATCGTAAATTTTTGACTTAGTTCTACCACCCAATTTTGATTTTTTTTTTTATATTTTGTATTTTATAACTTAAATTCCAAAAAAAAAAAGAAAATTCGAAATTAATAAAAAAATGTCAGTTATAAAAATATTTTCATATCTTTTAATAATCATATGAAAATCAAAATTGATTTGATGGATAAAAAAAAAAAAAAAAATATCTTAAGATACATTTTTTAGTGTTTTTTTTTTTTAATTTCATTCAACATTCTTTAAAGTCATTTTGTATGCAACTTTTTGTATACATTTATAGAGTGACTATGAGAAATTAAATATAAAAATCATTTTGTAAGATCAGTACTGAAATACCACAGAAAAAAAAAGACGGAATGTCAGTAATTACATGATTTTTCAAATAAAGTGTGTTTTTTTAATGTTTTTAAAATTGCATTTGAAATTAACGCAGAAAAAAAAAATTTATAAAAATTTATTACAAAAGTGTGGTAGGTTGTTTGTTGAAAAAGTTCTATTTAAAAAATTCGAATATTAAAAATTTTAATAAATTTGCTAAGATCTAAAGTTGTAAAACTTATCTTAGATTTAAATCTATTAAAAATTTGGAATAAAACTTATCAGATACTAAAAATCTGCCTTCCATTAGACCCGTCCGATCTAAATCCCAATCCAAGTATTTTTTAAAATTTGCAAATATTTCAAGCCAATGAAATTCTCTTTATTATACAGATATATTTCTACCAGTACCTAAAGATTTAATTTATAAGTTTTTACTTTCAACTTTGATAAGTTTAAAAAAAAAAAAAAAATTCAGTAAATTGTTTGGTCATTAGCATAGCAATTAAGTTTAAAACAAAATAAAGAAAATTATTATTATAATTTGACCGAAATACCATTATCATTATTACGATTATTAAAAAATGAAATTGAATTATACATTTTTATCATTGTACTCATATTTTATAAATAAAAAAAAAAAAAAACAAGGAATGAAAAAAACCAAGGGGTTTTAAAAAGCACATTTTCAAATTTATGAGGATTTCTGATTATTTTATCATTTATATTTATAAAAATATAAAAACTAAATGATAATATAGTAAAGTCAATACTTATTATAATCCCAATGCACTCAAGAAAATCTGTTAACAAGGGCGAAATATGATTTTGGAAAAATAACCCTCGTGAATATAGGGAAGGTTCCCAAATTTTTGCTAAGTAAACTTATCATGATTCTCAATTCTGGGATCTGCCCATCCTCCTTCTGTCTCCACCTTCCAGTTTTAAAGATTCTAGGATATCAATTGTGAACTTCAACAAAGTTTGGAATTTTACCTAGAATTTTATTATCTAAGCAAAAATGATTAAAACTAAGAGACAATTTCTTCAACATTAAGAAACCCTTTTATATTTAACAAAAACCTTTAACGTATGTTGAAATATAATGCTGTTCTTGCAGATCCTAAACATGGAGCTAGACAAACAAATTTTGTTAACCGAATCCTTCTAATTTATAAGGATCTAATACCTCCCGAAATGTGAAGACCCTAGCTCGAACCGTTTAGAAGACATGTGTGGCCAAAAATTTGGAAAATTGCATAATGGTAAATTTTAGTACCGTATGAAAACCCTAAACATTTACCTTTTCAAAATTCATAAACAAAGTTTCTATCTTTACCGATTTCGGAGATATGCGTACCGAGGTCTTGTGTATGAGACCTGCCCGAACCATGTTCTATTACATTTTAATTCTTATAGATACAATAGAAACGGAACAGAACATCTTTGTTCCACAATTTAAGTTTTTATCTTTATTAAATTTAAAGATATTTTTAAGATTTTGGGAGGTGTGTGGGAGGCTCCCAAACCGCTACTCGAAAATTGAAGCATACATCCAAAAATTAAAGCACATGAAGGAAACTGAAAAGCAAATGTTTCTGCCAAATTTCAAGTTTTTATATTAGTTGTTTTCTAAGATATGCTCGTTTTTTTGTAGCTCGTCGCTCGTTCGGAAGTTTCTAGTAGTCCAATTTCAACCATTTTTCTTTCAGTAGCTGACCACAGTACAAATATCATCAGGATAGCATCATTATTTTTATAGTCATTGTGCGAACGGACGAACCTTCAAAAAACTTAAAAAAGGTATTTAGGTGGCAGGTGCTTAAAAGCAGGAAATAATCAGTTTTAAATGTCTCGCCCCCGTCTTTTAGGAGGACCAGACAAATCTATCAAATGACCCATACTTATACCAAAGATCTAACTCTCATCAAAATTTAAAACTTCTAACTTAAACCATTAGAAGATAAAAGGAGTCAAAAATTATAAAATACCATATGACAACACTGCATATTTATTTCACATATTTATAAAGCTTATGAAAGCAGGTTTCGTTTGATGTATCTAGATTGTTTACAAAAAAACTTATAGCACTTGTTGTCTAATAATTTAAATAGAAGAATTTATAAACTCTAGCTCCATAGAGGCTGGGGCTACAGAAAACAATTATTCTAGAAAATTTGTAAGACATTCATTTGCAAGACGTATACATTATTGAAATTAATTGTTTTTACTTGAGATAGTTTAAGAGTTTACTAAACACTTGTGCAGACGGACAAATTGAAAATAGTCAGTCCTATTATTTTATAGTTTTTTGAAAATGTGCTAAAAAATAAAAAAAAACCCAGGAAAACTTTACTTATATTAAAAGGAAGATAATATTTATTTATAGTGTAAAAGAAATAAAATAACTTAAATTCATCATGATTCATTACATTGAATTTCTTTGTATATATATGTTAACATCAATGGAAATATTTTTTTTTTTTTTTTGATTTGTATCTGAATGAATTAAAAACTAAAAATATAATAATGAATCACATTGAATTCAGAATATTAAAGTTTTCTTAATAGCTTTTTAATTGTTCTGTAGTTTCATTTTTTTTTTAAATTAATGTTACCAGTTTCTTATACAACTTTTTTTCTTTAAAAACTGAATGCAATAAAATTATCACAAGATGAAAAAAAATTTAGTGCTCTTGTTGTTCTCTAAAAGTCAAAATTGTAGATTTTAAAAAATGAAATTTACACTTTTAAATAATTATGAAAAGTGTCATTAGGGATAATAATTATTAAGGTAGATTACATAGAGAATGTAAAGCAAATCTAATATTTTAATTATTCTAATTAAAATTAGAAACTAAAATCTTTTTAAGTAGAGCATTTTAGAAGAATACTGATCCTATCATATTGGCGCTCAAAATAGATTTAATTAAATTTAGAACATTTGCCCTCCAGCAAATGTTAATTTATTAGTTCTGTTGAATCTGAAAAAGAATAGATCTGAAGCCTCGAATGAAATTCACACTTTCTGAATTAAAAATGACTAATCTGAATTGCAAAATTGATACTTTCTCAATTGAACGTTGTGTAAAAAGTGTAGAAAAGAATGGATAGCCATACACAATAAGAGAAAGTTAAAATTGCATATCAAGATGCCGTTTAGCTGAAGTTCTGAAGAATCTGACTTCAGGGAATTGGGAAGGTCCAGAACAAAGCATAAAAGAAAGGTGTTAGTACAAAAATTAGTAATATAAATAAAGGATTCATGTAAAGCTCCTAGATGAATTAGTCCAAAGCTATATCATGAAAAAAACTTTGCAAATCACGTCAAATAAATTATAAAGTAAAGGGAATCCTAAAATTTTAAGGTATTATTACTAGAGGTCCAAATATTAAATTAAGTTTGGAAATTAATAATGAATAGTGATGAAATTGTAAAATCTGTTAGGTTAATAAGCAATATGTACCTGTCTGTATCATAGGTACATATTGAAATAATATGACATATTATATTTGTGATTTTAGAATTGATCTTAATTAATTCCACATATAATTTAAACATGAAATAATGCTATGTCTTATAATATGCAGAAACTTCTTGGATTTTAATAGATATAATTCTATTTGTGTTTATATTGTAATATATTGTATTTGAGTTATACGGCATTCTATTTCTGCGAGTTATATTATTCAACTAAATTATTTGTTTATATTGTTGTATTTTTATTAAAGATATATATTGAATGAAGCCATTAATTTGAATCCAATGGCGAATGGTAGCTGAGTTTTAGCTTTTCTTCGTATATATGTATACTATAGAAGAAAAGGTTATAAGTTCCTCGATGAAAAAAAAAATAAAGTTTGTTCTATTTTAACAAAATTCGTTCCATTTTATCGCAAACGCGTAAGTCCGAAAATTTATTTTGTGTCTTGCGTAAACTTCAACCGATTTCGATCAAACTTGGAATGTATGCATTTACCCTGAAAAATAAGGTTAATTTCATAGATGGGCAAAATCGGAAGACTCCTATATAAAATAACGAGACTTTACAATGCAAACCACATTAAGTAAGAAAAAAAGCCTATTCAATCAATCCTGGATTTATTTCTACGTTTTTGTGACACATTTATATAATTAAGATATATTTTTATATAGGGTGATTCAAAATGACATATGTCAAACAATCAATACATTCATTGTATACATTTTAGTGGGAATAAAAAGCTCTAAAATCTTCTCAAATATTGCAATTTAAATTTTGACAGCTTTTCAAATAAATAAAGCAAATATGCCTTCAATGGCTTTACAACTTTATTATTGCTAAATATTGAGACATACCACTTTACCCCTTTTGAAAAATTATAATGCATCTACTCAAATACTGTGTAGTCTAAAATCTTATAAGATATACTAGATTCAAACAATTTAAAATCAATAATTTCTTAAGTATAACGAAAAAAAATTAAGACAAAGCAACTATTTTATATAAATTATTATTTAATGATTTTTAATAATATAAAATTATAAAAAATTAACCTCTTTTTATTTTAAAATGTTTTTTAAAATGAACTATTTAGAAAAATTCTAAAAATATAAAATAGTGGCGGTTGAATTACAAAGAATCTAAGTATACCTTTTAAATATAAATTAGCTCTACATCAAATTTTTGTTTTGTTATTTTGTGTTCTATAACCATCATCCAGCCCACAATTGTTCCGCTTATATTATATTATGAACTTAAAGAAATTATTGTCTATTAGTGTCAGTTATCAATCAAAAATTTCGCAAAACAAAAAAAGCCGAAAGAAAACAATAACAATTTTATGTAAGTTCTAAATATGTCTTACATAAATTTTAAAAATGATACATTTGTAATATTTTTGATTAATTGAAAAAAATTCCAGATTAAATAGAGACCAATATAATAATAATGTTTTTATTAAGTTCTTTATGGCATCAACTGCACCCTAATGGCTGTGTGACACAGTGGTTAGAGTGCTTTCGTTTAAGAGTCTCAGGTCCGAATCTCATTAAAAATGACACTTATCTGGTTTTTGACTAAACTCAGCTAGCATTCGCTTTTTGGGTTCGAAATAATTGTATAACCAAAAAATAATAATTTAATATCTTTCTACATGTTATAAGTTATAAGTGTTAGTATCTAGTACTGTCTAACATTAAAATAGTATAAGAATAACATAAAAATGTTATATGTCCCACCCTTTTCAACATGTAACTGTAAAGCTTATTAACCTAACAGTTGAAAAATACAAAAACCATGATGTTTTCAAAATTAGATAGCCCAATGAAGTTTTGATATGTAAAAAACACTTCCTTTATAATGAAAAATTATAACTTGATTAGTGATAAGTGGTTGGTGCAATATGGTACAGCTCAATTTTTATTACGGTCATTTGAGATGAAGCAGAAAAGTACAAAAACTTAAAATCATTATCACTTGTCAAATCAATTATTAAAAAACTCAAAATCAAGACATAAATCACAGCCTCCTATTTGGGATTTGAAGTATTATATTATCCAAAACGTTCTTTTGAGTTTAGATTCAGATCTAATTTAAAACATTTGCCTTCTTCTTTAATTTAAAATGTGATAAATGAGTGGATCTGCCTTTTCTTTTCAGTTGTTGTAGTTAAATTTATTTTACACTATGGTATAAACTATTACGATATCAATTATAAATTATATTTTTTTTATTAGATATGATCTGACCAGGATTTGAACCCGAGACTTTTCGATTAGAAAGCCGTCACTCTAACCACCAAGCTATCGCTCAGATTTCTTCTTTAATTTATTTGCACTAGAATTTAGCCAAATATTGACTCGGTTTTTTCAAATTATTTAATTAGCAAACTTTTCAAAATATTAACTTCTAATGCAATAAGGTCGAAATGCAATAAGTGAAATTTTAGAAATTTATTAAACTTGCAAAATGGAAATATTCATACACTTTTAAATACAATTTCACTAGCATAAAATTTCAATGAAGCCAATTCAGTGTTTAAAATCTATATATAAGATAAATTAATATTCGCAATAAAGAAAACAAGAGAAAACCTATATCTATAGATAAAAGTGATGAAATTCGGTTCTATAAAAAACACAAAAAAAAAAAAAAAAAGGCGGCTTTTGAAGGCGTATAATTTACGATGGAATTAAACGAAATTAGATTTTGTGGTCACATCAAAATTATGTGGTCTCTATATTTATCTTACTTCCCCTTTTGATCATTTCTAATTTGCTTTAAATTTTTCCACAATTTTTTTTTTTAAATTAAAAGATGCAAAAAAACACAACCATGAAAAACTTTTCTAATATGAAAACAAAACAAAATTAATTTTAATTAGAACTTTAATGAGAATATTAGATAAATGAAGTCAGTTTCTAAATTTTGTTATTTCAACAAAATTTTATTTAAAAAACTCTCTAAAATCTTAGAAAACACTCATTCATGAGAAAACCTCCTTTTTTCAGTGATGATGGGTTAATTAAATCTATAAACTACTGTTCAATATTTCAGAAAAGGAGTGTAGGAACGTATAATTGGAAGTTAACAAATTATTAGAACTATTTTCAGGAATTTTCTTCAGATAATAAGTATCAGTGCTGCCATAATTTTTATTAGGTTTAATGTAAAGTAAATAGCAATGTAAATACACCATTCTACATAAAATAAAAATCGAAGATCAAAGATGCTCCATATATGGTTCTGCTAGGAGGCTGTATACCGAGAAAAGTGATTGAAAATCTATTTAGTTTTACTTCTAGAATTGCAATAGAATGCTAATCAAAATTATAATTAATCTTCAAATACTAATTTTTAATAAAAGTATTACACATTTAAAATGTAGAAACGAAATAAATTTTTTAAGGAAATTAAAGTATAGGCACTTTATAATATTAAAACGTTCTTAAGTCAAATTTAGCGATTCTTTAAAATTTAATTTTATAATATGAAGTAAAAATGTCAACTTTCAAAAAGTTTAAAAAAATTTTGACCAAATAAATGTCAGATGCTTTTTTAAATAAATTCACATTTAATACTTGTTATTTAAGTTCAAACGCATTATTTTAATTTAAGTTTAAAAGTTTTAAATTAGTCTTACTATTTTAGTTAAAATAAACCTGTTTGTTGTTTCTATGACCACTCCATTTCATTCCAAGGCTGATACAAAAAGAAGAGTTTTTATACATGCCTTTAGCAAGTGGTGCCAGACTGAGGTGTATAAAAAGTCTTTGTTCATAAGATTTTCTGAGAAATTTTGGGAGTGAACCATTTCTTTTAAAATTAAAAATATAAATTGATTAAAAATAAAAAATATTAGATTGAAAAATATACGAATGTGATTAATTTTAAAAATTTAATTTATTAGGAAATAGAAAAAAAAAAATTAAGGATAAATATAGAATTATTGAAATGTTTTGGAAGATCATAGAAATTCTCCAATGTATCCATAATTAAAATAATTTAAATAAAATAAAATTATACTAAAAGTCACTCAATGTCATTTAATTTTGCTGCAAAACGTTCTGTACAATAATATAGTGCTGCAATCTTGTATAGCGCTAGATGCTATTGAACGCGACAAGTAAATTATATTTTAGTATCGATAATAGTCATTGCCAGGATGATGTGATTTTACTAAGCAGAAATCAATTTTTATATAGAATATGTCAATCCTTTAAAAGTAAAAATGTTAAATTTTGTAAAAATTTCTATCAAAATAAATAAATTTAAAAATAATAATAATAATAGTTCTATCAATAATACTATTGAGAGCCTTTAATAGAACTATTAATTCCTCTAGTAAGTCCATGCGTATACCTATTTCATAATAGATTCATATGCCTAAAAAGTTTTTTAGTATAATTCACCGACGGGATTCAATACCTTGATTCAATTCAAATTAAATTGTGGACAAAATTTTATCCGATTAATTATACAAAATTGGTTTTTAACTGAATTACATTTCGTTAAAAATAAATTTAAAAAAAAAAAGGTTTTATAAATAAAAGAATATTTTTCCATTTCCTTTAATAATTACTGTAAAACATTGACATTTGACACTAATCCTCAACCAATATAGAGCATGTCTTTTTAAAAATATAACCCTATTTTATTGTTTGGTAAACATCTGACACTCTTATGAGAATTTTAAAAGCTCGCGTTTAATTAAAAATTACAAGTTATTCTAAATTTAATAAAACATCTAAATTTAATTCTATATTAAAACCACATAATTTCTTATCAAAAAATTTAATCTCACTTGATAAATCATAAAACAATTTCCATCTTTATTAATAAATATCAATTTGAATTTATATATCATAATTAAATTAGATTAGAATCAAAATATAAAAATTGATAATTTAATTATGTTATAAATTTAACTAAAACTGTGTTTAATTTATTCAAATCGTATTTAGCGTTGTCAAGCGTTCAACTAAAAAATAAAATTATCAGTTCAGTTGCGGCAATAAATCATGATTTATGTTCGCGCTCCTTAACTAATAAGTCTTAATGTCTTAAAATACAAGTATATCGAGGTGACAGGTAAATTATACCATAAATAAAAATAAAAAAAAAATCAAAATTAAAAACCAGAAAACACCAAATTAGGAAAAACTAAAAAAACTACAGAGAAAATTAAAATTAAAAAAAAAAAAAAATATTAAAACTAATTTCGATTTTTGAAAATTGTTAATTTTCGTGTTATTTTAATTTATTTTGACTCCTTAAATAGTTTTTTTTTTTGGTGGTTTTTGTGTCGAATCAAAATACACTTATTAAGTTTAACATTTAAATAATGAAAATTGGTGTAAATTTTCAAAAAAAAAAATTGACAGCTCACAACTTTTTATTTCATTTAATAATCTACACCATTTTACATAAATGGTATGTTTGATCAAAATCTATGCACATTTAAGTTGTTCAATACAACTATTATTGTGGGTGTTTTAATATTTGTTTATTTTATTCAATTTGAAATAACAGAGTTTATTATTTTTATTGCAACTATTATTGTTGGTCCGACTGTTACATTTTATGGCACTTGCCCGGAGTTGAATGATCGGGACACTAACATTGTCATCCAAATCAATAAACAAGACACTGAACTGTATTCAAAGTTTTTTGACATATAAATTTAATGAATTTGGCACTTTCCTTTATTTTGACATATGACGCAATAAAACAAATGTCATATTTTGACATATAATGTTATGAAAACTGAAATTATGTAATTAAAATGTCAACATGAAATTTATAGAGTGATTTTTGGGGTGGGGTGAGGACTGAAGTTAGTTAATTAAATCAAGTCGAAAAATGTTTAGTTAAGTGAACTGAATCATAATAAAATTTAGTTACTGAAATTAAAAAGTAGAAATACTGCTATTAAATCCACGACAAAAACTGTTAAATTAATTTTTTTTATTCAATTTTATCCAGCTTATAATTTACTTCTTTTTTGCTTAAAATTTTATTTGTATACATTTTATATTGGCTCTTAATATATTTTGTATTTTAATCGGATTAAAATACTAGACTCATATAATAAGTATATTTGGTCAACATATTTTTTAGCATTCAAATAGTTTAAAGGTGATATTAACATAATAATAAGAGCACACGTTTTTATAACAATGTTATTTAACTTCTTTATGAGATGTTTTAAATTTTTTTTTTTTTGAGTTTTTGTTTTTAACAAATGTTGGAATAAAGTTTTAATTTTGCAAGTCTGATGTAATATATGTATTAATTTATTAGGTTTAAAATTACATATATCTAAATTTAATACACAATTAATTTAATTTTTACTAATTATGGATTTCGCATAAGTTATTATGTCAGAATATTAGGGTGAATTTTATTTCTTATTAATATGTATTATAATCCTAAGGGTTTAATCTAAGTGTTAGATAAAGTTAGTATATCGAGCTTTTCTTAAAGAAAGTGCAAAGTAAAGGGCTGCAATTGATTTCTCAAAAATTTACTTTTTTAAATTCAACGGCAACATTAATTTTTTACGTCAGTTTTTGTTATCATTTGTTTTGACTTTAAAACAGTTATTTGTGATTAGTTGAGTTCAGTTCAGTATAAATGAAAAATTCAAATGAAATGTTTAACAATTTTATTGAACCCATTTATATATTCTCTTTTCCCGTGAAATTGGTCCATTTTCACATAAAATTTGTCTATTTTCAAATGAATTGAGCTTTTTTTCAAATACAAATAGTCCTAGATGTTCAAATTAAACTTGTCTTTTTTTAATTAGCACATTTTCTTGGGCTCCAGCTGTCAGATCAACATTTTAAAAAGAGCGTGATCATATATTTTATAGTACCGAAATACAGCAAAACAAAATTAAAAATTTCAACTCATAAGCCCGCCATTAAAATAGACACCAAAAATTAAGTGCCATTTTTGGTAAAATTGCAAAAATTGTTTGCTTTGTTAGCTTCTGTTGCAGAATTGGGGACTAGGTTTTCCAACTTCTAGGTTTCAAGATACAGGGGCGTTTCTAAACTAACTTGTTTAGAATTTAATTTTGAAGAAAAGCTAAATTAATTTAATAATGAACAAATTTTATACGAAAAAGAACCAAATTCATGTGAATAATGTATATAGAGATTTAGCTGTATTTGTAATTAGTTTTTTAGCATTTTGAAAATAAAATATGGTTTTTATAAAGTTTTTAGTGTTAATGTTGAATTAGCTTTAATTAATGTCATTCTAATAAAAATCGTATAAATTTTTGAAAAATCAACAAAATTTCTCCTCTTTGTCGTTTTCAATTTTTAAATCATCCCAAAGTTCATTGAAAAACATCAACAATCATTCACAAGAGGTTACTTTATGAGGTTACTTTGAACATTCTAGAACATTAACTTAAACCCCTGAATTTTGAAGCCAAATATAATTATGAGAGTTTTAGTATAAAGTTTGGTTTTGGGAATGGGGATTTCGTATTTGAGAATTGGGAACATAGACTTTAAAAAATAGAGATTATTTATTTTTAACTATGGAGTATTCTCAAAAAATTATACTAATGATCATTATACAATTGGTAGGTAATTATACAAATATCTTCTTAACTTTCACAAATCTTAAATTGTAATAGGAATATATTTCTATAGTCAAGTTTTTACAAAAATCAAAATAATACAAAAATTATAAGAAAAACTATAATATTTTAATTAGAAGTATTTTATAAGTAAAAAGTCGATTAAGTTATGCTATTTATATTTACTTTTAATTAGTTTTAATAATATTGTTGTTGTTGTTTTTTAATTAATATTATAGATTTAAATAAAAATCATATTGATTAGAAACAAGTCAGAATTATAAAATTAGAATTATCTACATACTATATAACTAATAAAAAAATTTATTGCAATTTCGATTATTCTGTCATTAAGAACACAAATTAAATTCTTAATTCTTTTCAAGTTTATGAATAATTTTTTTAGTACTTTTTTTATGCCAAAAGACATTTCTGATAGACAGTGTTCCCATTATATTATTAATAAAAAAAATCAAAATCATCATTAATTTCAACTTTTATTTATACAGTAAAGTAACTTCTAGGCATATAATCCTGTCCCACAATATTCATTAGAATTCTTAATCGCCACCCTAACTATAATAATATATATATATATTTTTTTAATATACCTGTAAATTGAATAATAAATGTTATTTTGAATATTTAATTTAATAAAAATAATGGACATATAATCTTTTTAAATATTCTAATAAAGTTTATTGTTTTTACGACATATATTAAATTAAATTAGATATAGTATTACAATCATAATATTCTTTTTAATATTTATTTTATTATAAAAATAAATATTAAAACAAAAATTACTTATTTTATTTATAATATTTTGATAAGTTCAAATTATTAGAATAAACTTATAGTAATTGGTTAAAAAACCAGATATAATCCTGTCTTTATTATTCCGAAAGTGATTGAATGGATAAGTTAACTTTTTAACATTATAATGCTACTGTATTTTTAACATATTAAGTATAGGAGATGAGATATAAGAATATTAAAACATCAAATCTAATATTTTAATATAACTTGATGAATTTAATAAGAAGTTTCTAAGATTATAAAAGTAGTAAGGAGTTCTTAAATCATCATTAAATAGAAGCTGTATAAGAAGATTAATTAAATTAAAATTAATTACCACCGGCAGATTCTATTAAAACTGAAGAAAAATATTTTTAAAATGAAAGAAGGTTATAAGTATTTAGCCAAGAACCAAGAAATATAATATAAAAATTTCCAGGAAGAATGATTTTTGCAATAGAATTTAGAAGTTTCTTATAACAAATAGCAAAGTTTTTAATAAGATGTCACCTAAACTTGTTCTAAAAGATCATATCCCTCAAAAAATACCTATAATTTCAGATTTTTTTTAAATCCCACAAAATTCAATAAATGGGCAATTCGAGCTGTTTTCCGTTTCTAATATATTTGATTTACTTCTGATTGTGTAAAAGTTTAAATGTAGGAATGGAAAGATATTTGATGGGAACAGATGGGTGATTGGACAGACAGATTTACATCAGAGTTATATTTTTAAAATTATTTTTAAAAATAAACTTCTTTTCCTGGAAGAGTGACCTAAAAATGGACAATGCAAGAATACAAGCCTTGGTTTTGTCATTTGTATATAAACTAATTCTTTATTAAGTAATATTGATTTGGATTAAAAAATTAACTAAATGGATGTAGAAAATCTATTAAAACACTAAATCAGGATTGCCCAGGCAAGCCTTCAATATAATTGATTTCATATTTTTGCAATAGTAGTCAAAATTGTCATAATATTCTATAAGAAAACATTATATTTGCACTGTAATGAACTGTTTGGAACTAAAAAACAAAGTTTTATAATATATAATATATAAAAAAATGATATGCTTATTATAAATATTTAAATTTTGTGGAATAATAAAATAAAAAAAATTAAAATTGATGTAAAATTGATTTGGTAAAACGATTTCAATAAAATAAAAGATAAATTTTTTAAACCGTAAAAAATAAAATTAAATATAAAAAAGAAATTCACAAGATAGAATCGTTTAAGGTTTGTAAAATAAAATATATAATATAGAAGACAGAGTTATTGTTAATACAAAAACAACAATTTGCAAAATCTTTAAAATATCCAAATTACCTATATTGTAAACATTCGAAGCCTTGAAGGTCGAACACGAACAGAACAACACGAACAGAAGCTTCCATGCCCATGGTTCGATTTAGCCTATTTTCAATCCACTAGCCATTTCTTTTGTCATCAGTAACCTCCAGTATAAATTTCAGCAAGATTATTTCATTATTATATATTGGAAATTCAATTTTATGGACAGACATACATCGCTAAATCGAAGGTGAAACTGATCAAGAACTAATTACAAACACCGTTTTCAAAGTTAATATACCCCACATATTTTTCCGTGTAGGGTATAAAAAGGAAAACAGTTTGCAGTTCAATTTTATTTCTAGTATATGTCTTCATTATTAAGGAAAAGGCTTCGAATTACTAATTTAGGTTATTAATTATTAGGGAATTAGTAGATAAACTACCTTTAGAATGCTAGGAATTGGACAGACCTCAAACAAATTTTTGATATAATAAAATTTGTAGAAAAAGTGGTACCCAATTGCATTGCCCCTGATACCATCTTCCGATGAAATGTGATAGTCAATTTTTGTATAAATTTTGATAAGAGGAATGGAACATTAGTGAAGAAATGTAAATTAAATTGAAGACAATCCCATTTACTAGAATTTTGATAATTTAAGCACTTCCTATAATAGTTGAGCTTAAATAACCAATTTTTTCCAAACCCAGGAATTTCAACCCAGTAGGACTTGATACTTGAAGCATCTCTAGAGTTATTACTTTAGAATTGTTTCAAGGAAGGCATTTTAGCTAGATAAATAAGATTAAGATTTTAAATTTTGAAATGTTGTACTTATTCCTAATAGAGAGAATCATAAACAATATATATAAATTTATATGTTTAAAGAGAGGGGTAAACATTATAAACTAAATATATTCACAAATCTATAAATAATTTTATTAGCATTATTAAAGAATATTATAGTTATTATATATTTTCAATAATCAAAAAATAATAAATATAATAAAAATAAAAAAAAATAAATAAATAAAAATCAAAAATTAAAATTAAAGAGAACAAATTAAAAATTGAAAAAAAAAAATGAATAGTTTTTGTTTTATTATTAATTTTTTCCCAATAAAGAGTTAAAAATCCCACCTTACAAAAGCTACAACTGCAGTATGTTATTTTTTCACTAGTCTTTGGGATTGTGTTTTTGTTTTTGTTTTTTTGCTGTTGCATCTTTAACAGATTTACAACTTTTTTGTTTTTCTATATTTACAAAACGATCCTTGAAGCGTTGCCAATTAAAAATGAAGATTCATAAAGCGTGATAAGCTATAGTTAAACTTTTCTTCTATTTTCTTTCTTCTTCTTTTTTTTTCTTTCGTATTTCTTTCTCTTTTTATTTTTGTGATTTTTTAAAACAACTATCGTTAATGGTATTGGTTTGTTATTATTATAAATATTTAAATTTCGATATCGTTATTATTACATTTTATTTATTTTATTTGGTTAAATTGTTTTTTTGCTTGATTTTCTCAGTTAGAATAAAACTCTTCTCACAATTATTTAAGCATTTTTCATAAAACTATTTAGTCAAGTGTTTTATTAATATCTTAAAGTCAAGTTAAATTATTAATTTATTAGTTGGTCTCCTTTGTTGATTATAAAAAATTGAATACAATATATTCTTACTCCAATCTTATCACCATGGCAATCCTATAATTTGATTTTATTAACCCATTAAATGTTTTTTATTTTAAGTTACAGCAAAGTTACAAACATTCCAAAATCTAGTTTTATATAACATGCTCGTTAGCTATCCCTGCTAAACAGGTCATGTTATTTGGATGTTAATAAGCTGCTCAGAAAAGAATTCCAGCGCCGCATCAAAACTTCTGTATTCTTAAACATTCGATTAAGGACTGTATCTCATGCTTAGACTAGGCTCTCGGATTAGGGAAAAACGCACATTTCCATCACTTGGATTTCTAGTTCCAGTAAATGAATATGGTTCATTAAAATTAAATTTAAAGTTTGTAGATTTTTATTAATGTTTTAAGACAGGATCTGGTGGGCTTTAATAGATTAAAATCGGAAATTTACGCTGGATTATTTCATTCCCGAACCGTGGACAGAGTACTAAGTCCTACCTCGAAATTAAACTTCTAGATCAACGACAAACGAATAATACCATCACTAAGATTTGCAGTTCCAGTAAATGAATTTGGTTCATTAAAATTAAATTTTAGGTTTGTAGATTTATAATAATGTTTTAAGACAGGATCCGGTCGGCGTTAATAGATAAAACTCTGAAAATTACCTTGGACTATTTCATTCCCAAACCGTGGACAGAGGATTATGTCCTCCTCGAAATTAAGCTTCCAGATCAAGAACAAAAGCACCATACCATCACTTAGATAATTTTAGTTTCGCAGATTTATTTTAATATTTTAAAAGGATGCGGTGGGTTATAATAGGTTAAAGTCTGCAAGTTACCGTAGAATCTGTTGAATAATCATAAATCTTAACACAAATTGATTAAAAGAAAATTAATTAAGTATTTTTACAAGAAAAAAGAAAATTATATTTTCTTTTAATAAACATTCCATTTAACTGGCGCAGATAAATTACCATATTTTTCCTTAAGCTTTTTTATGAATAATGTCAAAGATCTGGAAAAAATTTATAATTTGTTAATATTATAGTATATTTTCATTTCAATTCTCTTTTCAAATCAAATATTAATATAATAAAGTGTCTGAAAAACAAATCTATAAATTAAATAGTATTAAATTTATTTATTAAACAAGTTACATTTTGGGTTCAAATAGACCCGGAGGATACATAAGTGTTAATCTAGTATATTTAATGAATATCGCCTGCCTGTGATGATCATTTTCAAAATGAAAGTCAATCTATTTTGATTTTGACATCAAGTTTAATATTTAATTTAACAATTTTTTTTTTGGAATCAAATTTCATGGAAGAGTTGGCCAGAATAACAAAAAAAAATACCAATATTGATAAGTTAAAAAAATTATTTCTTTTTATTTTCTCTCTCTTTCCTTTTCTTATTCTCTAGATTGACTTTAACTTGTCTTACTTTATTACTTTCATATTTGGCTTGTTGTATCAAATATTTCGCATATACATATACAGTATATAATATATGTTGTTATGTAGATCTTGTTCTTGTTAAAAGATGTAGAACATGATCCATTAACTGAACAGTTGGGGGTCTAGAAAATACAATTTTAGTTTCTGGACAATACTGATATTTTACTTATATAGTTTTTTTTTTCTGTGTAATTCTAAACTAATGTTAACCCCTTTATAGTCCTCTCCTTTATTTTTCAGAACGATTTTAAATTTACGCAAATATTCATTTAAAATTAAATGTTAAAAATGTTTTGATGAAGATCAAATCAACTAGTTTCAAATTTTCTGTTAAAATATATGAAGTTTTGAGAAATAATGTCAGTGAAAATCAAGAATGATGTTGATGATGATGATGATGTTGAAGTTAGTATTTATGATGATAAGATATTCTTTTGGTAATCCAAATTGATAAAGATCAAAGAAACAAATAAAAATAAAATTGGAAATGGAGTATTTTGTGGTAAAAGTGGTCGAGTGTATAAGAGTAGTTTAAGTTAAATTTATGAGTAAAAAATATATACGCACAGGAGGTTCTGAAAAATGAAAAGAACTATAAAGGTAAATTTAAAAATTATTATCTAAATATTTTGTAATTTTTCATCGCTGTAATAAATTTATTAAATTAATATGTTTTTTTTTTAATTTGATGCTTGGTTATTAAAATCTGGAATCTGTTACTTTTCATTTTTTTGAAGGAGATTTTTTTATTTTGAGGAACTTATATTTTTATTTGGAATAAAAGTTTTGAAGTTCAATGATTTCCGTTGCAGATTTAATTTTGTTCATGAGGAATATCGTGCTATTCTTACACATAGGCTTTGGAACTCACTTTACAAATTACTTGTTCTATTAATATAATCAAGAATTGAAACACGTATGGTAGACACTTTGCAAGAAGAACAAGCAGGTTTTATAAAGCAACGCAGCTGTACAGGCCATTCACATACACATCGTCTGATATTCAAGTAATCAGCAAAATGAACACTTCGACTGATAATCCAGTAACCGCTATATAATATTTGTGCACTTTGCAATTTTATTTGATAAAATAAAACACAGAATAATCTGGAGCGTAGAATATTGAGTATACGATCTTAAATGAGAAACATCATTCAAAATATGTATACCAAAACCGAATCAAGGGTTCTTCTCAATGAAAACCACAGCGATCCGATTAGTCTAAAGACTGGAGTCACTTTCTCTAATCCTGTTCAACATTGATCTGCACGACATGTTGGAGAAAGCTTAAACACCAAACAGGTATCAGTTTCACCCTTACATCTCGCTTATATGACCTCGGATACGTGAATGACATTACCCTGCTTACTAACACAGGCAGAAGGATGCAACCAATAAAGGAGCACAGAAGGTTAAATTCATAATTAACATACCAAAGACAAAACTTCTAAGAATTAATGAAAATAACCAACAAATATTGAGGATCTGGCAAGTTCAACTACCTTGACAGTATTCTCACCACATGTAAAGGAAGTGCGGAAGATATTGACACCCGTATAAAGTTAGCAAGAATGGCATTCAGGGGATTTTGGGAAATTTGGAGATATCCACAATAAAACGGAAGATAGAAAACAAGATTATATGAAGAATGCTTAAAATCAATCCTTTTCTACGGTAGTGAAACATGGCCACTCAAACATTCAACAACAAACAAGCTACAAGTATTTGAAAATAAATACATCCAAACAATATATAAACAAGTGATGAAAAAAACCAAGGGTTTTTAAAAAAGCACATTTTCATAATAATATAGTGTTTCATACTGAGTATTTGATCGGAATATAATATTGAAGCTTCAATGTTAATGTTTAATTTATTAAATATATACGTTGGTGACTAAGTTACTATTTACTTATAAAAACCGTAATTTTTTTAATTTTTAATTTCTAATAGCCCCTCTATGGGGAAGGTTGCCATATTTTTCAAGGATCTAATCCTCACTACTCCTCTTCTCCCAACTTTTTTAGGTTCAAGGAATTAAATTGTGAATTCTAGCAAAATTTGAAATTTTATTTAGAATTTTACTATATAAGCAAAAATGGTTAAAACTGACAGACACTCTCTTCAATTTAAAGAACCGCTTGTTAATTTAAGAAAATCTTTTAACATATGTTAAAGTATAATGTTGGACCTAAAAAGTTTGTATATTAACAAAAAAAAATTTGAACAGGTATTCAAGTTACAGGTGTTTAAAAATAGCAAAATTTCAATTTTCGAGCTCTTATAGCTGCTGAACAGGGGACGTGACAAAAAAATTTTGTTAACCGACTCCTACTAATTTCTGAAGTTCTAATTTCTCCCAAAATTTTAAGACCCCAGCTGGAACCGTTTAACAGATATGTGGGGCCAAAAATTTTGCAAAAATTGAGTTTTGCATAATGGTAAATTTTAGTACCGTATGGCAACTCTGTTCACTTTAGTGATATATTTTTGTAAAGCCTAAGAAAGCAGCTCTCTTTTACCGTTTTTAGATTGAAAATAAACTTAACAGAACTCTTGTTATATCAATTTAAATATAGGGCTTTTTTGGAATTTGCTGGGGCTGTAGCTTCGTCACCTTTCAAAATTAAGAAAAACCTTTGACACATGTTGAAATATATTTTAAGAGCTTTCAATTTTGTAAATCACAAAAAAAAAATTTAAACAGGTCTTCAAGTTACAGGTGTTTAAAAATAGCAAAATTTCAATTTTTGAGCCCTTGTAGCTGCAAAACAGGGGACGTGACAAAAAAAATTTGTTAACCGACTTCTACTTATTTCTAAAGATCTAACTACTCCCAAAATTTCAGGACCCTAGCTTGGCCCGTATAGAAGATATGTGTAGCCAAAAATTTTGCAAAAATTGAGTTTTGCATAATGGTAAATTTTAGTACCGTATGGCAACCCTAAACGTTTGTCTTTTAAAAATTAATAAAGTCTTTAAAACCAGCTATCTTTTGCCGTTTTCAGACTGAAAATACACCTAATAGAACTCTTCTTATAACAATTTGAATATAGGGCTTTTCCCAACTTTGGAGGGCTGCAGCTCCGTAACAGGTGGGGCTACAGAAAAAAATTCTTCTACGAAATTATTTTTTTTGTAATACCTACTTGTGGTTAAAATTTCTTTTCTCTATTTCAAACGATGTAAAAGTTTTTGTAAACATACGGACAGACAGACAGACAGACAGACAGACGGACGGACGGACGGACAGAGTGAAACTATATAGGCACATTTTTACAAAATTTTTTGAAAATGTGCTAAAAAGGATAATGAACTAGGCCTAAAAGGATAATGAACTAGGAACTATTAGCCATCTCAAGGCAAGAAACCATATTCTGTATAAGAAGAAAGATGGGAAATGGATTACACTTCGGAAAATAACAGAAAACATTGCGCGCCAGATACTGTAAAGTGTATATAGTTTGAACATGCCAAATTCCATGAATCTAAGGTACTTCAAAGTTCCAAGGTACCCTTTACGAAATTAATAATGCATCAAAATGCATGTATGCATTATAAAAAGATCGAAATACAAATGCAAAATAAAATGTTGAAATTTCTTTTCACCAAATTCATCATTACAATATAGAATTTTTCCAACAGCCCATCGATGAAAATCTTAACCTCGCATTGACGCCACAGTGACTGTATACTATCAATAAAATACAAGAGTGCAGATTTATTTTCTTAATTAATTAAAGCTGTTAAGTAATTCAAACAGATTCAGACTTCGACCTAAAGCGAGGTTTTACAAGTGAGTTGTGCAGCTTTCATATACTTCTTCAACTTTGCCAGATAAGTGATGCTCTGTGGCAACTTTTGATGTTTTTCACTTCACCGACGTTGAAAAAAAAATTTATTAAATTTAAAATGATAGAAATCATAATAATCCTATAACTCTTTAAAACTATACCCAAATATATATATACCATGCTTACCAGTTCTATAACTATTCTATAGCAGGAAAAATAAATTCTTATATAGACTATTTAAGATCAATATTTTAAATTAACTGACTAAATTATAAAATAAAATTCGAATAAAAAAATGGCAGGTACATAAAACGCAACACTTTTTGTTTTAATATTAAATTACTAGCTGTATAGAGAGTGTTACTTTGAAATTTGATTGCATGTCTTGTTCTATTAAGACATTAAAATCGATTCTCTGATGAATATCAATTAAAAAAAAAAAAAAAAAACAATATTACTGACTTTTTATTAATTTCAGATTTTTTTTTATTTAATTTAATTTTTTTTTTTTTTTTTTTTGTTTTATTTTTCAATTTAAGATAATTGAAAATAAATATTCTTGTTTTATTTGGAAGAGGGCGAGAATTTTATATTTTAACAATATATAAAGTAATTATCTGGATTTTGATTCGATTGTTTTATATTAAGAAAAATTCTTTAAAAGAGTGTCGGAATATCTTGTCGGTTACTTAAGAAGAGAAAAAAAAAAAGAATAAAAAGAAAAAGAAGAAAAAAAGACGCGTGCAAGAAATCGATTAATTTAAAAGAATGAACGATCTAGTCAATATTTTTCTTACTTTTAATTTTTATTTAATTTTATAGTTATTATTTCTTTTTAATTTTAAATAAAAAAATTTTAAGCTGCAATTCTGTCCAGGCTTTTTACAATATTTGCAATTTGAAAAAGATTCACTGTTATTTTTAATAATGCAAATATATAATTGATTCGATACTTTAGAAATTTATTTTGTACACAATTTGGTTGTAGTTGAAGAATATTGAATTCTGAAAACTATAGAGTAATTCCCCACGGGAAACTGTTAAAAACTTCCCGGGTCAAAATTCTCGAAGAAACTTATTTATTGGGTCAAATCTTTTAAGAGTCTTTTGACTGAGAGTAATAGAGACTTTTGACTGAGTACAAGTATTACATAGTTAGACAAAGCTCCCACTAACCTTTCTTTATTGAGACTTATGACCTATCCTTTTACATTTAAAAGCATTGAAACCTGATTGATTATATGATTTAAATGAATTTATTAAATTCCCGTACTCTTTAAGAAATATCCGCACTTAATTTTTTGTTTTACTCAATAAGATTTGAACTACTGTAAACACTTAGAGGAAAAAAAATTAACATTATACCTTGATTTAGACGATTTACAACTCCAAGTAATTTAACAGTTACATTTATTTTCCATATCCTGTAAAACCCCGCCGCCACTTGGTGACAACATACATCAAATTGATTGCTAGGCACTCATTATCTCTACAACTGGACATATATCCCAAAACGAAGGTGAGCAAATGACTCATTTTATATATCTTTACTTCCTAAGAGTTCAAACTGGAAAAAAGTCACCACTTCCTTGTGAAGTAGTTTTTACAGTTAGAAAAGCGTCACCACACCACCATTAGGGAAATAGCTTATACAGTTAAAGTATTAATCTAAAAAAAACTAATTTAACCAATCATTGGAAACCAGAGATCTTTATGTCACGAACTTATTATTCTGTGTACAATTCGAAGAACCACAAATAAGAGCAATTTCCTTTCTACTACAAACAGGACCTTCGAAGAATATCAAAAATAATTAAATGGCAAACCTTTATTTGTTAGTAATATCTTTTGCGGAGTTTTAAAGCTCCACTCCTAGTTACCAATTATGTGTTCAGTAGACAGTTATTTTACACTGAAACAAAAAAAATTCCAACCAAATATTAAAATTTCCCAAAACTATATTCAAACTTAAAAAAAAACTAGAATGTGTACTTTTAATTCTAATTACAACTTCTACCACCTTCATCAAAACTTTATTTATTATATTAAAACAGTTGATTCTGAATGAAATTAAAATCTAAAAAGGTTTTACGAATAAATCCACCTTTTCTGGCCTTTTTTTGAATCTTCCAACAATTTTTTTTTAATCTCATTTAATTTTTTCTCTCTCTCTCTCTCTCTTTCTTACTCATAAGCAGTCCTAACTTACATTTAAACGTGTGTATATAATTTTTTAGAACTGATGAAGAACTGAAGAAAAAAAATATAAGACTAACAATTGTGAATCAGTGATTAAAAAGCGATTTTTTTTTTTTTAAGAATAGAAAGACAAAACGATAATAAAACAATAAACTTTATAAGAGAGATACTTCCTCCCCCTATTATTCCCCCAATACCTCATCCAAAAAATGAATGCTTAAAAATTTTTTTGGGTTTTTTTTTTTAAATATTGTATAGTCAAAACATTTATATAATAGAAAAAGTGCAAATTTATCTTAAATTTACCTTATGTTGATCTTTTATAATTATAACTGCCCCAATATATCCACCTACACAGTGGGCGGTTATCTGATCATAATATAAAAAAAAAAAAATAAAAATAAAATCATATACAAACAAACAAACATTCATTAAATATAGAGATCTTCTTTTTTTTTTAAGAAAGAAGAGCGTTTACATTATATGAACGTTTTACTTTACTTTAAGTTAAATTGAAACGGGGATTTGTTTTTTTTTTGTTGTTATTATTTTTTTTGTTTTTTTTTTTATATTACAGGTCCAGGATTATAAACTAACATATGTTAGCCTTAAGGAAAAATGAATTGAAATAAATTGAACATGAATTGGATCAAAATAAATGTTCATATATACATATACTATTATTAAAAAAAAAACAAAAAATAAATAATAATAATAGTGAAAAAGTATCAGGTCTCGATTATAAAAAAAAAAAAAAAAAAAAATTTTCATCATATTTCTGAATTTAATGACGATGAGTCATCTGGTCATGAGAAAATTCTTCTTCTCCTATAGTATAAAATAGTGTAATGTGTTTTATATATATATATATATATATATATATATATATATATAAAACCTAAGATATGAGATCAAATTAAAACTTTTTTTTATTTTTATTTTATATTTATGATTTTAGTGAAGAAAGTTAGAAAGAGATAGAGAAATTGTAAAAGATGAAGAGGTTAAACATTGAAGTCAATATAGAAATTGTTTGGGTTATTTTGTTTTTTTTTTAGTTTTTTTTTTTTTGAATCTACGATTCTTTTTTTCAGGAAGTTCTTCATATAAAGTAAGATTAAAAATGATAGGAATCATTGATAATTTGAAAGAAATTTTTCCTTTTTTTTTAAGTTTTTGTTAAATTATAAATTGGCAAAAGAAAAATCAACAATTTAACGTGGTTTTTTTTTTTTTTTATATATTTATTGGAATTTTAGAAATGTATTACACAATTTTTGGCACACCTTTTTTTTAGAATTAAGAATTTTTTATATGTTTGTTTGGAGCAAAATACTTAAATTCGATTTAGGTCAATTTTATTATGAAGTACATATTTTTTTCTTCAAAATTCATTGTTTTAAGATGGAAATTGTCTTATTTATATTTTTTAAATATTATCTATGAATTTAAAAAAGTTATATAGTATTAGAATATTTGATTTGAAATAATGCTTTATGAGAGACTTATAAAATTAAAAACCCAATGTTAAATAATTTAAGTTGAACAGAGATATTCAAATGTTTTAAAAAGTGCTTTGGATGTCAAATTTTATAAACATTCATCAAATCGTCATTTTGAAAATAATTGTAATGGAAAGAAATTGTAAATGGAACCTTTTTGTGTTGCTCTTCCACCTTCTGTTTTACCGAATTAGAAATGCCGATATTATTTGAAATCGCTGAAAACTACCATCTTTTAATAGGGGAACAAAGTGAACCTTCCCATAGTACTATTGTTTCAATTTTTGTTAGTAATTAAATAACTCTTGATTTGAATTTAATTAAATATGTTCTCATTAAGCTTTAGGTTCTAACAAACACTTATTCCCATAGATCCCAATTCATTCAATTTCGTTATATTATACTTTCAGCGACATATGTACTTCTTTCTTTTTAATAATATACTTTTCAGGGACTAACACCTTTTCTAAAGAAACTAAACAATTAATCCCTCAACTCAAGATTTTCCAACGGAAACAAGGAGGGCAACAGATTGTCATCATACGGTTTATCTAATTAAAACAAAGGGGGAACACAAGAGTTGATAATGTATATGTGTACAATTTAGCTAAAATTAAGAAAGATATTAGCATCTTTCTTCTAAATATCCCATCCTATTCCCCTATCCACAATTATCCCAGATTCCTATATTTTCCCAAAACTTATTCCCAATAATCCTTTCCTATCATTATCCACTGAACCAAGCTGTAAATTTGTATCACAGGTCTCAAAAGGATTATAATTTTGTTGTGTCAAAGTTACGCACTACCTATAGAAATCAATGAACATCTCCAGCAGATGGCTTTCGCAACTTTCCATGTCCATCGTAAAAAAAAAAATTTTACCTTTTAATACTAAATTAATATTATAACCCAAAATATATAAAATATTTCTTAATCTTAAAAGTTTCAAACGATCGGTTTAAATTAAATATAATTGAAATGAAAATAACTTTAAGTTAAAAGTCGGTTTTTATTCTAACAAGCAGTTAAAATACAAATTTTTATTCTAGAATTTCATCTATTTCTTTAAAATTCAAACTTAAATTGTCTTCAAAATTGATAAAATAAAAAAAACAAACAACCGAAGAGACATCTATTTAATTTAAAACTCAATTTAAATACAAGTATAAAAAAATTCTTAAAATTTTTAAATAGATTTAATTTTCTACTAATTTATATACTTGAAAATAATTTTACATAGACTTTCCCCCAACTATTTATTTTTATATGTTTTTTTTGTTTTTTCCTACATCTTTACTCCAACGAATCATTATGCAATTTTAGAAAAATATTTGTAGTATTTTGGAATCGTTTCTATTGTACTCCCCGCCAAAATAAATCTAAAATAAACTATAGTAAGAGACCTCTCTCTTATCAATCTCTTTAAATTTTGCATCTTTGGAGCCAAAAGGTTTGTTTTGGTTTTTTTGATTATTATTATATTTATCGTTGTTGCTGTTGTATGTTGTGTTATTGTTTTTAGATGTGGTCAAGTTATGTATATTGGTAAATTTTTAAAAATTTCATAGATAGCGCGAAACGCACAAAGCAATATAACAAAAAATAAAGAAAAAAAAAATTAAACAAAAGAAGAAAATGAAAAACAATTTTTCTCATTCCAGTCTATAACTCTTCAGTTTGTTATTTTAATTTTGTCCAAAGACAATGGTTTAAATTGTTTTCATTTTTCATTCAAGGAATACCGAAAAGCAAATTATAGTTGAATTGCAAAAAAATAAAGCTAAACGGAAATTTTTCAAGATATATATGGAATAGATTCAAGGACGTTTCAATTTGTTTTGAAAATTTTCTTCTAAGAATTACAAGTTAGTTTAATCTACTAGGCAAGAAGCTGTAACACAAGCCAGTCAATACTTTTACGACAGCTCAAGCCCTTAAAAATATAATAGGGCATATTGGAATCAAAACAATCCGAATCTACAAACTAATATTTGTAAACAATAAGTAAGACTAAACTTCTCAACAACATAGAGATCATAACATCACTCATCTTATAAAGTAGGGAAACCTGGCTGGTAAGCAAAAGGAAAGCACACATATTATAAATATTCGTAAGCAAATGCCTTTTAACTATATGCCAAATACACTGGCCGAGATGAACAAGTAATGAAGATCTTTGAAAAGTTACCGATCAAAAACCAATATTAATAGAAATCAGGAAAAGAAAGAACATACGATTAGGTCATATTCTTAGAAGATCCCCAAACTGCATAGTAAGACAGGCATTTCAGCGCCTCAAAATAACAAGTAATGTTGGAATACATAACCATCAAAAAAAAGAAATGTTGGAATACTTAAAAATACGAGTCGCAGAACAATAAACAGGGAAATAACACAAATAAACCAGACATGATTACAAGCAAAGCCACTGCACAAACTAGAAGTAAATGGAAAGTGAAAGTTTTGTGCTCTCATTGGAGTAATAAAGGAATAAAAACGGCATATTGAAATCTTATTGCCCTTTTTAGAAATCACTACACAAATATGCAATTAAAAATAAAAATTTCATTTCTTTAGCTTAAAATATTCCTTCCCTAAGCTCCTGGGCAATGTAGTTGGTAAGCAGAACTAAGCCTTCCATCATAATTTGGCCAGCTGTGGATTATAAAACTCTAAAGATATATTAAAACTATATTTGATTTGAACTTCTATTGTTGTAGAGGATCTGATCGGAGTTTGATGTTAAAGCTTTTATTTTGATTTTGAATCGAAGAAACAGGCATAGTTGTCACAGCAAATTACAATTGAAGAGCTGATCTATTTAAAAGTAAGCTTTCTCTAAGATTTCTATATAAAATGGAAAGATTATGTAATTATGCTCTTAATTTCGTTTGGATTTCGATAGGATTCAATAGTTAAACATCATGAAGCATTTTTCAATGGAATAGAATATAAAATTGTCTCAGAAATAAATTTTCTAATTTGAAAACTAATTTTTTCATCTGATTGCTATCATTTCTATTGTTTTCGAATCTTACGTATCTAGTTTACTGCTTAAAGCAATAGAAAATATTTTCAAAATAAAAATTTAAAGCAGAGAAAAGTAAAAAAAAAATTTTTTGCAAAAAAAATATTGAAAATCTTTTAAGTATAAATATATTTGACGTCATTTTGTTACTGCTGCTGCTATTTAGTTACATTCAATAAGTCAATATTCAATAAAAAAGTTTATTTATTTTTAATACAAATAGTACATAACTTTAATACATTAATATAATATACATATATATATATACATACATCGAAAATTATATATATATACATTTATATATACATTTCACTAGATATACAGCAATATTTCTCTATTCCACACGCCTAATTTCATCTTGCATTAAATAAACCCAAAATTTAAAATACTTTTATTGTTACACACGCGGCATGGCATGGCAGTCATGGAATTGGCAATTTGGCGCTGATTTTAATTGAAATTACTCTTTTTATTTTTTTATTTGATATTATTTTGCAATTGGAATCTTATTCTATTTTAAAATTATTTGAATAGACACTTTTAAATGGGAAAGAAACAAGAAACAAAAAAAGAGTCAAACAAGCAATAAAGAGTTTTTATTAAAAAAGAGTCAAATAATGGTTTTAACTATTGTGAATTGTCACTAAAATATTGGTAGGTTTTTTTTATGCGTTGAAAATAAAAATTTAATTTTCACAAAAATATAACAAGCTAGTTAACAGTTCTTCAATTAAAATTTTGAGCCTGTAATATGTGTATATAAACTTTATGAAAAATATGTTCTCTTAATTTGGGTTTATTTTTTTTTTTTTTTTATTTTCTAATTTTTTTTGGTTCGTGTTTTTTTTTTTAACTGTGGCACATGCATAAATGCTTGCATATTCTGCATATGTATGCCGATGCAATCAGATTGGTGACAATTGAACAAACGTATATACAAAAAAGAAAAACTTTAGATTGCGTAAAAAAAAATTTGAAATAATGTTATTGGTATGATGAAGCAATTCGCTGATTAAGTGAGGAATTTTAACTAACCAAAAATATATTTCAGTTTGTTTTTTGGATTTCTAATATAGATACTGTATAATAAAATGTAGTTTGCGTTTATGTAGTATACCTCTATTAAAAAATGTTTTAAATTTTAAATTAGATTTCTCCTTACAACCAACATAAAGACTTCTTTTTATTTTACAGTTAGTTTTTGTTTTTTATTTTAAATTAGAAATAGACATTGTTACAAAATTTTGTGTTGCATTCTATTAATTTAATTAGGAAATTTTTCCATTATTTTGAAGTTGCTATACATTTAACTACGTTGGAAAATTGAGGAATGTACGCAATACAATGAAAAATCGTAGAATATTAAATCTTCGAGGCATGCGTATAATTCAGTTTTTCTATACAAGCCAGTCATTGTTAACAAGAAAAATTATTAAGAAAGTACAACTATTGTGAAGTCTGCACAGAATACACATACTTAGAATACTTATTTATTGTCTCAAGCACTCTCTATGGCTTGATCAATCCAATGTCCGTGGAATTACAACAGCTAATGCATGTATAGTTCACGAAGCAACAGCCTATGCATAGAGCTGATCATGAAGAAAAGTAAATCTAGCTAATACACACAAATATAAAAATAATTAAAAGTATTGACATATCGAATTCAAATCTAAGGGTGCGTTTATGTTGTAGCTGTGATAAAGCATTAAAGCATCGATAAGAGCATAACGTAGAAAATTTATATTGTATATCGATGATTAAAGCGATTCTCAAATGTAAACACCTCTATTTAAATTATATATATACAGAGTGGCGCAAAACGACCGATATGGTTTGAATGTTTAATAACTTTTTTATTTAATGCTTAATTATTATTTTAATGTTTTTGTTATACAGTATATTAATGGGGAATATTTTTAGCTTAAGTATGAATAATTATATCCCGCAAGTGGTGACGGCTTCGCACATTCTTTCTCTTTCCAGTACATTTTCCATTATTTTTCCAAAAGTTCCGATGTTATGGCATAAATTTCATTGCGAATGTTTTGTTTTAGCTCCGGTATGGTCGCTGGCTTGTTTACGTAAACCCTTTCTTTCAAATAACCCTAAAGAAAACAGTCTGGCGCTGTTAAATCCGGTGAACGTGGAGGCCAATTGAAATCGCTTCTGCGCGAAATAATGCGTTCGCCAAAGAGGTCCCTTAACAGAGCCATTGTGTCCCTTGCAGTGTAGGCTGTGGCTCCATCTTGTTGGAACCAAAACTGTGGATGGTTTTCTTCAGCTGGCCTCAAAAATTTGTCCAGCATCATTCGATATTCAGCACCAGTAATCGTAACTGAGATGCCATATGCATTTTCAAAGAAATATGGACCAATGATCCTTTCAGACAATATTTAAGTGGGTGTAATTGTCGCTGATGAACTGTTCTTGGATTCCCGTAGCCCATATGCTGCAATTTTGCTTGTTTACAAAACCATTCAATTGGAAATGTGCTTCATCGCTCATTATCAAATTAAAATTTCAAAATTAAATTCAACATTAGATTTTCAAAACAAAATTCAACAATTGTTGATCGCAGTTATGTTGTGTACTCCATTTCCAACTCCCCAAGTTTTCTGAAATAAAAATAAAAAATATAAATAAATTTAAAAAGTTATTAAACATTCAAACCATATCGGCCGTTTTGCGCCACACTGCGCTCTTATCACATATCGCAGCTTGCAAAATTCAATCTTTCTTTAACACGTTCTTCTCTGAGGAGCAAAAAAATCACGAAATGAAGTTCCAGCTTTCGTATCTTGAGAGCCAGAAACTGGGCCGACGTGATTAAAAAAAAATAATCCTGATTCCCTGGCAGACACTAAAGCGAGGAGGCTTTTATTTTTCAAAAAATTGTAAAAGTTATATTTCCAAAACTTATCAATTCAGATAAAGTTCCAGAACAATACTTTAAATTGGAGCCAAATTTTTTTGTTTCGAAATAAATACGGTTTTCGGACTTCACATTTTTATTTCGTTTCGTTCTGGACCCCTGATTATAACAAAACATAGTTCATGATCTGTACACAATTCAATAAATAATTAAACGCAATATTTACACTTATATTGCAATCACAAAATTTGACTCAACTTTACATACTTTTGTGTTGTAGTGCGACTTCTTTTCACACAGGAGAGCTCGGTGGTGCAGCAGTGAAAAAACATCCACTAAAACAAATTTGAATTTTAAAGCAAATAAATTTAGAGGGTTAAGAGTAAATAATAATTCTGACAGATTCAACTGCATAATTTCAATTAAAAAAATAAATTAATTTTTCGATAATTCCCATAACGAATGTTATTTTAATAAAAGTTTAACCTTATTTTATTTATCTTGTATGTATACTTATACATAGATAACTTAATTTGAATGCTAACTAATTTTATAATTTTAGACACATTTTAAAACTTTTATTAACTGTTAATTGCATAAATGCACATTTATGCCACCTTCATGTGAATTATAATTTTACGCATTTCGCACGGCATTTCCTATATTCTACATACAAACATTGATCTTATATATATGGTATATTATTATGTAATGGTCTGCAGATAATGGTAATACACTTATATAAATATATACATAAGTACATACATTTTATCCACTCCATTATATTAAATTAAAAGTGTAAATTGTTTTAAAAAAAAAAATTATGTCAATCTATCAAAAGTTTTAAATATGAAATAAAAAACAAATTGCTTTTATGTGAATTTTAAATATTTCACTTAAATTTAACCCACCACCTCATACCGTTCCATATGCGTACAGACAACAAAAGGAGAAATGCATTAAAGTGGAAAGAAATAAAATCAATTGGATTTTACAAATTCTTTTTCGTGTTCTAAAACGAAATTAGGGAAAAGAGAGCATCTAACTTTAAGTCCTAATCTCTTAATTTTCATCTAGTATAAATATTCTAGAAAAAGGGAATACCCTGATTTTCAATTCTGCTTTGAATTGAACTTCTGAAAACAAAACATTTATTAATAATTGTCCCAGATTTCGAGCTAGGATCGATAGCTTGATATAAAATTAGGTTCTCTCATTTCCACATTCCACATTTGTATAAACAACATTGTAAATATATAAAACTTGAATTCTTACTATATTAGAGATGTAAGCCTTATTATTTTAACCTTTTTGATATTCAAATATGTATTTTAAAAGTGCAAGTAGAAGGGTTTTACAGTTGCTTAAATGGTCAGAATTTGAATGATTCACTTATTGCGGGCTTTGGAGCGGCAGCTCTCCTCATTTTAAATTCTCATTATCGTAAATAAGATACAATGTTTGAATCAACTCAATTTCTACCAGGGAGATTTTTACCTCTAATTTCAACTCAACTCATTGCTCAATTCAAATTTTGAGTTACCTCATAGTTTGAGCTATACATATAAGTTCACATCTTGAGCTATCTCAATTTCGTGCTAGATAATAGTTTCAGCTATACATATAAGCTCACACGTTGAACTAGCTCAAATATTGCGTTGAGCGCGAGTCATATCAGCACAGATGTATTTAATTTACTAGATATACAAAATATTCACTTATGAGCGTTTGAGAATTATCATTGAACTAAGAATTTGCATTATTATTGAAGAATTTAATGTTAATGAAAAAGAACATATGTATGTCATTCCCAAGAACTGGGAATTTGCAAATTAAGTTTTAGACATCCAAATAATCTAGATTGATGATAAATATGGAAATTTAATAAAAATTAAATGAATTTGAGTTGATTTGTGTTCCGCGCAACTAACACTCAACTCAAAATTTGAGTTAGCTCAAAGTGTGAACTTAGGTGTATAGCTCAAACAATGACCTAGCCTAAGTGTGAGGCAGCTTTTTAATTGAGCTTATGCGTATAGTTCAAACTATGAGGTAGCTCAACATATGAATTCAGCTTTGAGTTGGGCTTTACATTTAAGTTTACTTTTTTCAACCCTAATTACTATTTCTTTTAAAAAATAAAATGGATTCGACTTTATTTCATTCGGCTTTATTTCATCTCTACCAAAATAAAAAAAAAAATAAAATTTTATATATAAAATAAATTGAAAGATGCATGTCATAACTGATGACAGATGCAATTTTATTAAATCAAAACTTAGTTTTTATTTTAAAAAGTCAATCATTAACCGTTTTCTTAAAAGATATCCTTCAAAAATAAAAATTTTGTCCATTAATCGGATTGATTCAATACTGAAAGCAATCTTTGTTTTAAAATATATTTCGCATATATTTTAGTTTTTAATTTTTGTTTTTTTTCTAAAATAAATAATTGCTAATATTACATTTTTATTTATAACACTTCACATTATATATCAAAAAAGGTGAGGTTTAAATAAACACATAATATGTACACCTGGAAATGAACAAAATTACGCACCTTAAGAATGATGAAAAGATGAGAAAAAAATAACGAAACATACATTCAATATAATATAATATTAATATAGGAAATAGTGGCCCTAATAGTGGCTACCATTAAAAGTAATCTTTTCCTATAATTAAAAAGACTAGTTTTGCTAAAAATATTAACGTTTATTTAATAACAGTACTATAACTATATGTATGTATAAAATATAATATATACAAATGATTTGAAATCAAACTTAAGTTATAATCATTGCATCAATATTTCTTATTAACAGCAGCATCTATAATATATGTGAAAATATCTTATGTTTCATTATTTGTTTTTTTTTTAATTTTTTCTTTTATCTTAATTTGTTTTTATTTAAAAGTCAACAATTATCAAAAAAAAACAAAAAAAAATGGAAGCAAAGTTTTTTATAACTTCTGGTTGATGAAAAATGGTTACAAGATAAAAGCATCAGAAGATTTAAATATCAACCTTGGAATGCATTTGTAGAAAGCTCACATTTTTAGATTAAGACAACGAAATCCTGTTTCTTTAAATCAAATCCTTCTTTATCTTAATCCAAAGGCGTTAAAATATTAGATGATTAAATATAACGAGATTCCTCTTCTTCATTTTTCTTCTGTGTGTTTTTAAAAAACCTTGTGCGATAATTTATTCATTAAAGTATTGCTTCAAGCTTTAACAAATATTCAGAGCCCCTTAATGTTGAAAATACTTTGGAAAATTTTCTAAACTTATCAAAAAGTATATTGATTTCTTCAGATTCATATTAAGGAAATTCCATTTCCAATATATGTCGAATTCACAATGAATGTTTCAGTTGACATCGACAATTTTGACATCTTGTCAATTTTCTGATTGTCTGGTTCTGATCTGGTTGTTAAAACAACTCAAGATGAATTTATTTCTCTTTCAGTTCTTATTTTATGTAACGAAAAGTAAATTTTTTAAGAATACAAGATTAACCAGCCGCAGACCTATACTAACGTCAGCTGTAGTCATCGAAATCCACTTTTTGAAACTATACGCAGGTTCTTTGAGTAGTGTGTGATTCTAATCCAAAAAAACCACACTAAAACCAAACTTTTAAAACCAAATCATACCTTTTAGGATGGGACTTTTGATTCACATGCATAGTTTGGTTTTGAGGATGGGAATTTGAGGAATTGGGATTGGGATAATAGATCATGAAGCATAAATGGGAAAGGAGATACTAAGGAGAAAAATGTTAATATTATTATTTTATTTAATTACGTCGTACACATTTGAACTACAAACTTTATGGAACAGATGGAAAGATATATTAATTCAATAAACTCAATATTCGCGTAAAAAACAAATTTCCATAAGCTGTGTTACGCCATCTGAACAATTCAACACAAAAGAGATAAGCATCCGGCGCACATTTTGTTACGCATTGGAAAATTTTAAGCAGAGCCAGTAATTGTTTTATTTCTTTAGAAACCACGCACTGACAACAAACTGTTCTGATGACTAAGTGGAGTAGGCGTCGAGATATCACTAGGATCATTTAAAAGATGAAATTTAATCTTAGTAAGTGTTTCTAAAGGCTGGTTCACAATACCACAATACCGGAACAATTAAATAATGCAAAAATCCTTCAAAGCAATGTTGTAGGTTTCTAAAAAACTATTTCTAAATAATTTCTTTCAAGATTGTGTCCTTCACTCGTCTAGCTGTTTCAATAAGATTTAACTCAATAAATTTAATATATACATACGCGTTTTTTTCTCTTTTAAATTTTTAATACAAAATGAAAAACAATTTATGAAGAAAAGGAAAATGACACCTTAAGATCAGCACATTTTGTCTAAAGAGTTGAAGCAAAAAAAAAATATATACCCATGTATATATAAAATCATCAAGTAATCTGAGTCCAAAATTGTTCATTTTTGTTGTTGTTATTAAATAGCTATTTTCACTTCAATGAAATGTTCACTAAGATGAACGCGTAAAATATTCTTTTTAAATGGCCTTCAATTAAACGCGAAAAAGATTTTTCATTAAAAAATATATAAACAAAATATAAAAAAAAAAAATTCAAGTTTTGATGTGCTCAATTAGTGGTCAAGCAATTAGTGTGTTATATGTTGTACAGATCTATGAGCTTTAGATCTGAGTTTCAAGAAAAAAAAAAAAAAAAAAAAAAAACTGAACCTATTATATTTTTTTTTAAGTCATTTCTGGTTACACTTTGATACATACTATTGAAAAATCCTGAATTTCATGAATTTTATGAGTCCAAGTTGTTGAAAAAATAATACGATCTTTAAGATTGAACTGATATATCTTATGTTTGTAAAAACAAAGTAGAAGTCTTCCGAAATTAGATGGAGATGTTTAATTTGTGGACAAAAGCAAAAAAACCAAAAACAAACTAAGAAAAAAAGAAACGATTTAAAAAATCCCAATCATTCACAGGATTACTGTGTGAAAATTTTCAACTCAACATTTAAAGTGTAATTTTGTAATGAAATTAACACTAGAATGTTACAGGTTGAAATTTATCAAATTTATGTTAAAGACTTTATTCAGAAAGAAGCTATAAAAGAACGATTCATTTTGATTTTGAAAAGAAAAAAAAAAGATTAAAAGAAATGGAAGCAATTTGATTCTATGCATTAATTGTTTTAATTATTCTCATATTATTAATTTAATTCGCAAGATATAGGAAGAATTCGATTGAACGAAAATGATTGAAAGATATTTTGAGAAGACTTTTAATTACTTTCTCGAATCTTAGTGTCAATACAATGGTATTATACTGAATGGTGTTGATGATTTGTTGTTCATTCTATTGTTAATGACTTGTTCAGTAACTTACTAAGAATTACGAAGGCCGGTTTTCCGGAGGCTGAAAGGAAGCGTGATATTATAAGCCGGTACTAGAAACAATTTCAATATAAATCACTGTGCCTTTTAGAAGTTTTTGTTCAGAAAAAAGAGTTTTTGTGCAGAAACTCACCTTACATAGCAAAAGTTGACTGCTGCTTTGGAAAATTTACATTAAGTCGCGAACATTTTTTTTTTATTTATCTTGCAAATATTAACACAAACAAATTAGCTAGTTCATCTCCATGTTCTTTCACAAATGGCGCTTTTGAAAAACCCTACGCAACCGTTGCTAAGTTTGTTTTAATTCGAGTATTAATACCGCCCTAATTCAATAAACGTGTATTTTCCGTTATCCCAAAACAAAAAAACAAAAGAGATTCCTTTAACCTTAATCTTTCTTGTAAATCTGAAATTGTGGTTTTGCATATTTTCTACTAAAGCTTCGATTTTTAAACAGCAAAATTCAAAGTTGAAGGTCTTTGTAGGGTTTAAAATTGTATAAAATGAATTGAAAATTTTCTTATGGAATTGCACAATACTTGGATATTTACCAGGCAAATTTAAAATAAACGCTAAGTGTTCCTTGATGGAGTTGACTTCAACAATAAACCTACTCAACGCTGTACAACCGCACGACAAGTTATTTCTATCCCCAGCCTGATAACTACTGGCAGATACTGCCAGAACCTTTAAAACATCCAAGAGAATGAAATAAGCTAGAAGGTAGTTTATTTAACGTACTTGGGCTGAAGCCACCGCACACTGCGATGCCTGGAATAATTGCATGATAGATCTATTCGTCAAATAAATGGTCGCAACGTTATACTACAACACTTAATCTACTCAACTATCGTCGCATTTTTTGGTAATTTATCTCGTAAATGTCTTCACTGAAGGTTTGCGAACGTAAAATGAGAAATTCACAAAAAGATTTTCCCTACACGGCAGAGGTTTCAAGATGCTGCAACATGGCTTGAAAAAATTTGTCATATTTCACAAAACCCATTCCATAAACTTCCTCTACTAAACCCCTATCCTCACTTGGTATTAGAATTGGAAGTTGATGGTTTTAGTTTGTTAACGCTCATCACTATACTAAAGAACGTCGTACAATTACTCTTGGTTGACTTCACAGTTTTCTATCTACGCTTGTTAAAAATACCCCTAAGAAGCAAGTAAAATATTAACTTTGTTTCTAATTCTATGTAATTCTAAATCGTAAGAGAAAATACATAATTATTCAATATATTTTAAATGAATCTTATTACAGTAAACTTTTTGACAATCTTAAACAGTTTAAATTGTATGTGGAATTCATTAAGATCAATTCTAATAACACGAATATGACCCCTTGTTCCAACATGTATCAATGGTATAGATAGGCTTATTAGCCAAAAAGTTGGACAGTTAGCTTAAAACTTAAAAAAAAAAATCGATAAATGTAGGGGCAATTTGACTGACCGAGGTAAACCAACTAACTTTTCAATACTGGTACGAAACACTTAAGTCTAAATTATTCTACTAAACATAAAGGACAGGCGTTGTTTCTAAATATCCATTAACATTTTTCGTATGAATTTAAATAGTAAAATTTGCGTTACCCTGTCAATAATTATTTGTTAAAATTTAATTCTTGTTCTTTTCCTTATTACTAATGCAACATAGGTGATGTAACAATCTATACTAATGGTATTTGATATTTAATTTCATAAACAAGTAAGTAACAGGATAAAAATATTCTTAGAAAAATTTTTGTCTTAAAAATATTTTTCTTGTACTCGTACTTGCATAAAAAAAAAAAAAAAAAAAAAAAAACTAGATATTAACCTCAATATTACCGTTTACTTAACATCGAATTTTACCTTTTTTTTTTCTTTTTTTAGAAATTTAATACATCAATAATTTCCCATGACACTATGCAATGTACATCAGGAGTAGCATCATCTACAACAACAACAACAGTTAATGTTATATTATGAGGTAGAGATAGTAAAAGCTACTGGTTTTCCAATAGTGTAATGTTAAAAAAAAATTTTGAAAAAAAAAACAATTTTCAATTTTTAAGGGAACAATATTGGCAGCCTCTAAATATGGGAATGCACGCATTTAATGTAAATGCAAATCGTTGCAAAATGCATCGAATAAAAACAACAAAAACTAAAAGAAGAGAAAACTTTTCCACTAGTAAAACAAAAAAAAAAACCAAATCCCATTTAAATACTTTAAAAAGATGCAGGTTTGTAGTTAAAAAAAAAAATGTTTGTTACTAAGTTTATTATTTTTTTTTTTTATTTGTTTATAGTTTGGTTTTAAACAGAATTAATTTTCATAAAACTCAAAATAAGAAAAAAAAAAAAAAAACATTGCATTAATACCCATTTATTGGAACAAAATTTATAAGACTTGTCAATTATATGCTACTGGTTCTTGTTTTAATATTTTTTTATTATTTTTCTTTTAAATTTTTACCTCGTGTTATTTTTGTACTACTGATGGTAAAAAAATTGTGCCATAAAAAAAATTTTAATTTCAAGTAAAGTACTCCGAAGAATCTTGATTTTTGTTAAAACCCAAAGCTTTTGGTTAAATGTTAGACCCGAGCTTTATTAATTTTATTTGATTGTAGTTGGCATGACCTGTAATACTAAAAGTCATGTCACAAAGAGCGAAAAGTGTTTTAGTATACTTCTGGAAAAAATTTTCACGTAGTCTTAAGAGACCTTTCGATATGAGGCATGTTTAAGTCATTATAACTCGAAAAATATTAATTTTTTTGGAATTTCGCCGAAAAGTGGCCTTGCTGACATTTTGATATAGTAGGCATAACCAAAAACACTAAGGGCCATGTCACAAAGAGCGAAAAGTGTTTTAGAATACTTCTGGGAAAAATTTACACGTAATTTTATGGGAACTTTCGATAGGAATGTTTAAATCCTTATAAATTAAAAAATTTTTTTATATATTTTTAGATTTCGTGCAGAAGTGGCCTTGCAGCAATTTTGATATAGTAGGCATAGCCAAAAATACAAAGGGCCATGTCACGAAAAGTGAAAAACGTTTTAGTATACTTTTGGGAAAAATTTACATTTAGTCTTAAGGCAGCTGAAGATAGGAAGCATGCTTCAATCCTTATAACTCGAAAAATATTAATTTTTTGGAGTATGGTCCAAGGGTGGACTTGATGATATGCTGCAGATAAATTTCCAAATTTTATTTTAATATAAAATTCAGTGTATATGGAAAAAAATGTCATACAAGAAACTCACAATAAAATTTTTTCTTAAAAAACATAACATGTAAAAAACCTTCAAAACAAAATTAAAGCTCGGGTTTCGAAATAAAAGTTAAAGCTGTTTCTCAAAATACATTCATAATTTTCACAAACCTATTGGAGACTTCCATGACAGGGCTTGATAGTTATTGGAAGCTATGATATGACCTTAAAATTTACAATTACCGTAAAAAAATGCGATGCTATCTAGTCCTAACTAGATTAAACAATTTTTTTTTTGTGATTCTTGTTTTGGCTGATTACTAAGAGAAACACAAAAAAGTTTATAGAGGTCCTTTTTGTACTTGTCAACCTCAACCCTATTCCAAAACAATAACGATATTCCAAAAAAAGCGCACTTAAGTTTCCCCTTGCATTACGTTAAATTTATTTGAAAGTTTATAATAAAGATTTAGCATCCTAGAAAAAAATCATTTTCGATATCAACTGATTTTAAAGGGTTCGCAATTGCATCAAATCTTAACCACTAACAATTATATTTACCAAACAATTTTTTTTTAAAAAGTATCTAAACAAATTGTAACAAAATTTAATCAAAACTGGAAAATATTATAATTTGATCACTTTAAATCAAAAACAAGTAAAGCAACAGTCAGTCGGTGCAACCGACTTAGAAATACCCTACACCTATTTGGTTCAAATTTAAGGACATATTCATAAGTCATTTTAACACCATAAAAGCTGCTATTAATTTGATCGTAAGACATAGCCAACCAAATTAACTTTATAATACTAAAAACATTTTCTAATTACACTATCTATTAAAAAATATTACAAATTCTTACTAATTTATCTATTAAAAAATATTAAAAAACAAACAAACTTGAAATAAATGAAAATATATTTATTCCAATTCAATTACAAAATTAAAAAATTCTAATTATTAAATTTTGTGATAAAAAGATAATCAAAGCATAATATATTTAATAATCCAAATTTTTAAAAATTGCAATTATTTTAAATGGTTAGTTTATATGCCTAATAGAAAAGCTTATAAACGCATAGGAAATAGGAAATAACGCATAGGAAATAGGGGGACACATAGGAAATAGGAAATATATTTTTTGGCTTCGAAATTAAACTCGACCAGAACCAATTCCCATGGCACTTTCATTACTAGTAACTTAGTGTTAAATTTCATCAAAATACCGGCATTATTTTTTGAGTTATGGTGTTTTTAAGATATATGTTTGCTAGTCCTTGAACTTTTCAAGGGTTCCATAACCCGAAACCATGGTACGATTTCGCCCATATGCAGTCCCGTCATACTTTCAATACTAGTTAACCCTTGTACACAATTGGAACGTTCTAGCTTAATTTTAAGTTAATTGTTTTAATAATTTCGGTGATAAGCTTTTACACATTGGGGGGGTCTAAGAGAGGTTCTGAACCAAAATTGAAGCTTCTACATTTGTTTCAAGTTACTATCTTTATTAATTTCGAAAATATGCTTTAAGGTCCTCGGAACTGAGTGGCTGGTCCCCGACCCACTACTCCAATGGGCCCCAAATTTCAATGACACTTACGAAATAGGTAGGGACACCCTGATACCAAATTTGGAGGTTCTATTTTTATTGGTTTCGGAATTATGCTCGTTTGGCCTAAATTCGATCAAAAAGTTCTAAGTTCCGAACCCATTGTCCAATCCTCACCTTACGTAATCACCGCAGTAGTTTCATTACCAATACCCTACAGCACAAATTTCATGAAGATAGCCTCATTAGTTGTTGAGCTATAGAGATTTTTTATATATGCTCGTTAGCCCTGACACAGACTAAAAGGTCCGGAATCCGAACCGTTGGGCTGATTTCGCCCTTATATAGTCCGCGCTGTACTATAGTACTAGTTAACCCTTGTACACAATTTGAACTGCCTATCTTAATTTTAAGTAACTATGTTTAGTAATTTCGATTAAAAGCTTATAAAACTTGGGAGGTCTGAGAGGGTTACAGAACCACCACTCCAACTGATCCCAAATTAGGGGAACACGCAAGAGATAGTAAAGAACACCCTTGCGGCAAATTGGAAGCTTCTACATTTTTTTAAGTTGTTATCTTTATTAATTTTAAAGATATACTTTAAGGTCTTCGGAAATGTGTGGCTGGTCCCCGACCCACTACTCCAATGGGGCCCAAATTCACAAGACACTTAGGAAATGGGAAGGGACACCCTGATACTAAATTTGGAGGTTCTATCTTCATTGGGTTCGGAATTATGCTCGTTTGGCCTAAATTCGATCAAAAAGTTCTAGGTTCCGAACCCATGGTCCAATCCCGACCTTACGCAATTCCCGAAGTAGTTTCATTATTAGTAACCTACAGCATAAATTTGATGAAGATAGCGTCATTGGTTGTTGAGTTATCGTGATTTTTTATATTTGTTCGTTAGCCCTGAAACTGATTAAAAGGTCCAGAATCCGAACCCATGGGCCGATTTCGCCCATATGCAATCCCCGCCGTACTTTCAGTCCTAGTATCCTACAGTTAAAATTTCATCAAGATAGCTTCATTATTTTTTGAGTTATCGTGCCTACGGACGGACGGACGGACGGACGGACGGACATGGCTATATCGACTAAGGCGGTCACGCTGATCATAAATATATATACTTTTCCATATCTAGCTCGCTTCCTTTAGGTGGTTACAAACACCATACCAAAGTTAATATACCCCTTTACCTATTCTATAGGTGTAGGGTATAAAAAAATTTTTAATTTAATTGTAAATAAAATTAACCTACTCCGAAAAAAACAATTTTGATTCAATATAAAGGAAGTATTAAAATCCATGAAACAAGAACAATAATAAATCATAATGTATACATCTGTTTGAATGGAGCATACATAATCATATTATAATTTGGTCAGTTCACTAGTTAATGTTTTCAATATTCAAAACATGTTCAGAGCAAAACCAATAAAAATCTGATTTAAATATAAGTGAAATTTTACTAAACATTTTTTAAGCGCAATAAACTGTAAATGTAGTAACATCATACCCCATCTA